>OU974072.1:2970876-3217675 GCA_918843875.1 Diadumene lineata | reverse complement strand
ATGTTGAAGTTGATCCATGAATGATGACATCAACAGGAACTGTCCTGGGACCTCCACTTGATAACTTTGTGTAATCAATTTATTTAAGCCCAGTTATACCGCTAGGTTCGGTCGCACCTTTAATGGACTTAGTTTGAAACAGGAGACGCCACGAGAAGGCGCCATTAAAGGTACATTTGTGTAGGAGTGGCTAATTGTAAAGACCTATTGTTTGTCAAAGCAAAACAATGATCCCACAGCATCACTACACCTGGAAAGGAGAGGCTGTATATTGCGCTTCACTTTCCTTAGACAAGTCCCTAGACCCCTAGTGTTGGAGGGCCTAGTGCTTGTCAGTCTCCCGCCTGAAAAGACAATAGTAACAACAATGCGTGACAATTATTTCTACCAGTACATGCCAGACTCGGGCTTGAACCTCTTATCTGGAATATACCCTTAGAACATCACCACTGGACTTTGCTTCCAGAACCAGGCAACCATGGTATCCAAGGTCTCCATCTATTCTAGGAACAACGTTGATTTCCTTGCTGTGTAATTGTCTCAAGCATGTAACCAAGAGGATTATAGACTTTGCTACCAGAACCATGCAACCAGGCTTTTCTAGGTCTCCACAGTATGCATCTTTTCCAGGAACAAAGTTGGATTCCATTCTGTAAACTTGGTAGATAGTTAACTTTTGTTTCACTCTATGTAAAAAAACTCAGAAATAGTTAAAGCTTCATAATTAAATGCTGATAATTATATTTTAATTATCAGCAGTCTATTTGCCAAAAAAAGCAATATATGCAAAAAAGGAATAAATTATTGAGAAATTGTGTTGCTTGCAAATCTCAGCTGTGTTCTTTTCATTTGTGATGATTACATAACTCGATTCTAGTGCTTTCAAGTATGGAACTATGGAAAATGAAACTTTTTTATTTCTGTTTAACTAACAATCAATAACGTAGGATGAAAAAGGAATATATAAAAAACATTCTCTTTTTTTGATCAAATGCAATGTTAAAGTTACAAGAGCTAACAAGTTTTCGAATAATGTACAAACTCACACATGCCGAAAAGATGGTCAACTGAATGAATTTTCAAAATGATATTTTTGGAGAGAGTTAATCGTGAAAAACCAAAATATATTAAAACATTTGTGCTCCATTGTATCCTTACATTAACAATGTCAATATTAATTGATCGACACCTTCATATTCCAGCCATTTGATCCCTTAAATAACCCTTCCTCACACTTGTTAATATTATTATTCCAATCCCAATTTTTCATTGACTAATAACTTAATATTATAGCTACATTGAAATAAATTACAGTGTATTTTGATTAGTTATAGAATGAAAAATATATGTATCCAAAATTCAGCTATTTTACAGTTGTTTTAGTTCAGGACAATCATTAACAAGTGGTCGGATTGAAAACACATAATGAATATGATAATGAGATCTCCAACTCGGAATTGCGAACAGTATTCTAAATAAAGTAAGTTTGAAGACAAAATAATTGCCAAACAAGTTTATATTATGAATACAGTATACATGGTGAATGATGATGCAAAAAATGCTGGAAAATATTACTGAGCTGACTAGATGATTATCTGAATGAATTTACAAAATTATGCTACATTACAGTTTGTGATGTAGACGAATAATGTAATGTAATACGTCCCATTGGGTCAATACAGTGGTTATATATTATTTTTAGATAAAATTAATCATAACAACCCTTTTTTCACCCAGGATAGGAACCCCAATTCTCTAGATAACTATGCATAACTAAGTTAATTAACAAACTAATGTATGTGCATATATCAATGACAAAAAATGGTTAATGTCCCGATCAACCACTTTGAAGTCAATCAAACCTAAATATATTAATTATGATATAACATAATTGACAAAATTAATAAGTTCACATGTCCCATTGTATAGATACAGATACAGTGGTTATCTATAAAACCAAGGAACCCCAAATCTATAGATAACTAATGTATAATTAATTAACTAACTAATGTGTACTAGATAATTTTTTTATACATCAACTTTTGTAATTTAACTACTATGAAGTCAGGAAAACCTTAACATATTAATTATGATATATAACAAGTGATCAAGTGGTTTGATCAAAAGTTGATTGAAAAAATTAATGATCTCGAAGTTGAAGCTGCGAATGTTCCGAATGATGCAGACAATGGTGTTGGCAGACCTAGTGTGCACCCTAGATTGCCAACCGAATATGTGTTCAAAAATGATGTTGCGGAAGTGTTTGCGAAGTAGCCGAATAGCCAAAAAAGGAAACCATTTATGTATCACTCTGCCAACTGATTTATACGAGTTCTTGAAAATGACATTTTGAAGAGTCTTCAAAGTAGCCGAATAGCCAATAGGAAATCATTAATTTATGTATTCTTACATTAGACATATAGAATTTGTAGACCAAGATCAAACCAAACTATATATATCCCAAACAATTATTATGATTAACTTAAACTAATCACTAAAGTTAATAAATAAATTAATGTATTTTTCAAGAACATGCATATGTATTTAAGACAGGTATTAAATTAACTTAAACTAATCACTAAAGTTAATAAATAAATGTATTTTCCAAGAACATGCATATGTATTTAAGACAGGTACATATATAATACATCTAATAATATTAATATGAATCTATAATTACAAGCTAAAGTATTAAATTGGCAAATCAATTAACAGCAACTTATTAATTAACAAACTAATGTATAGATAAATTACAAAAGTTGACCACCCTGAAGTAAGGACACCCTAAATATATTAAATTATAATAACAAGTGAACAAATGGTTTGATCAAAAGTTGATTGACAAAATTACTGATTAACTGTAGTAAGATCTCGAAGTTGCGAATGTTCGGAATTACAAATTAAATTTTGCGGATTAGCTGCTCGCTTAAAAAGTTGCCGAATATAGTAGACACGTTGAATGATAATGCAAAAACAAAATGGTGTTGGTGAACCTAGTGTGCACTCTAGATTACCAACCGAATATACCAGTTCTTGAAAATGACATTTTGAAGTGTTTTCGAAGTAGCCAAATAGCGAATAGGAAATCATTTATGTACGACTGTATTCCTACATTAGACATAATATAATTTGTAGACCAAGATAAAACTATATATATCCCAAACAATTATTATGATAAACTTAAACTAATAACTAAAGTTAATAAAGTATTTTCCAAGAACATGCATATGTATTTAAGACAGGTACATATATAATACATCTAATAATATTAATATGAATCTATAATTACAAGCTAAAGTATTAAATTGGCAAATCAATTAACAGCAACTTATTGATTAACAAACAAATGTATAGATAAATTACAAAAGTTGACCACTTTAAAGTAAGGAAACCCTAAATATATTAAATTATAATTTAACAAGTGATCAAATGGTTTGATCAAAAGTTGGTTGACAGAATTACTGATATACTGTAGTAAGATCTCGAAGTTGCGAATGTTCGGAATGACAAATTTTGCGGATTAGCTGGTTGCTGAAAAAATTGCCAAATGAAGTATACATGTTGAATGATGATGCAAAAACAAAATGGTGTTGGTGAACCTAGTGTGCACCCTAGATTACCAACCGAATATAGCAGTTCTTGAAAATGACATTTTGACATGTTTTCGAAGTAGCAGAATAGGAAATAGGAAATCATTTATGTACCACTGTATTCCTACATTAGACATATAGAATTTCTAGACCAAGATAAAACTAAACTATATATATCCCAAATACCTATTAAACTAATAACTAAAGTTAATAATGTATTTTCCAAGAACATGCATATATTTAAGACAGGTACATATATAATACATCTAATAATATTAATATGAATCTATAATTACCATCTAAAGTATTAAATTGGCAAATCAATTAACAGCAATTTATTAATTAATAATTTAACATATATAATAAGTGCATAAGTTGATGTATAAAAAAATCTATGATGTAAGGAACACCCAAATATATTAATTATAATATAACATGATTTACAAAACTGAAGATAGCAAGATGTCGAAGTTTCAAATGTTCCGAATTAAAAAGTAGTTCCTTAACAAGTTGCCGAATTAAATAAGTATGTTAAATGATGATGCAAAAAATCGTTTTGACATACCTAGTGTTAACCCTAGATTGCCAATATAATATATAATATGAAATATTAAACAGTGACAAGTTAAATATTCCCTCCATTGATTCCACCTATTTGTCCCTGAAATAATCCCTCTCCCAGTAATTAGTACTGACCACCCACAATTCACCATTCCCTTACTTGCATACCACTGTCCACTTGATATTGTCCAGTAAGTATCCACCATTTCTTTTCTGCAAATCTGTTGACCCTTAACTGTCAGTAATTAATCTTATCTGAAAAAAAGACTTGGTAACAAATTATCAGTTGTTCAAAGTTAAATATTCCCTTCATTGATTCCACCTATTTGTGTCTGAAAAAAACCCTCTCCCAGTAATTAGTATTCCGCCCACAATCCACCATTCCCTCATTTGCATACCATTGTCACCTTGGTCACCTTGGTATGGTCCCGTCCATGTCTTTTCTGCAAATCTGTTGACCCTTAACTGTCAGTAAATAATCTTATCTGAAAAAAAGACTAGGTAACAAATTATCAGTTGTTCAAAGTTAAATATTCCCTCCATTGATTCCACCTATTTGTCTCTGAAATAATCCCTCTCCCAGTAATTAGTATTCCGCCCACAATCCACCATTCCCTCATTTGCATACCATTGTCCATTTGATATAGTCCAGTCATTGTCTACCATGTCTTTTCTGCAAATTTGTTGACCCTTATTTGTCAATGAATAATCTTATTTGGAAAAAAGACTTGGTACAA
This sequence comes from Diadumene lineata, assembly GCA_918843875.1. Classification (NCBI taxonomy): domain Eukaryota; kingdom Metazoa; phylum Cnidaria; class Anthozoa; order Actiniaria; family Diadumenidae; genus Diadumene; species Diadumene lineata. The sequence continues at coordinate 3,212,787 of OU974072.1, read as the reverse complement.
TATTATCCTGAAATGCTTATACATAATTTTGGAATAAATCGCCCGTCCAAACAGAAAATCAGTGAATTATAAACATTCCAAGTTCGCCCTGCTTTCCCTTTCCTATACAATGTGCCCCTCTAAATCAACCCATCTACCTCTAGTAAAGAATCCATCCCAAATTCACCATTTCCACTGGATCCAAGTAGAATGATCAAGTTGGTCTGCAACTAAAAGTTCAGAAAGGTGGGTAGCACTGTGGTAAAGTAAGCAGCAATATATGCTGATCACGTGATAAAAGTTATGTAATGATAACATAATGAATTTAGATATAAATATATGTGTTCTGTAGAATGCAATGGAATGCCTACTGAATACTTATATTTAATAATTTTATGTGTGTAAAACCGTACAACCGAAAAGAATTATATGTGTATAAACCGTGAAATAATGAAATGCCTGTAAACCGTGAAAGAATTTAATAAATTGAAATGATTATAAGCCAAATGTGTATACTATGGAATAATGTAATGCCTGTAAACCGTGAAAGAATTAAATGCGTGTATGTAGTGTAAAACCGCGAAATAACTAAATGCCTACTGTAAACCGTGCTTTAATCTAATGTGTGTTTTATCTAGAACCGTGACAGTAAAGCACCGCAAAAGAATTTAATGTGTATGTAGTGTAAAACCGTGAAATAACGAAATGCCTAGCTACTGTAAACCGTGCTTTAATCTAATGTGTGTTTTATCTAGAACCGTGACAGTAAAGTACCGCAAAAGAATTTAATGTGTATGTAGTGTAAAACCGTGAAATAACGAAAATGCCTACTGTAAACCGTGCTTTAATCTAATATGTGTTTTATCTAGAACCGTGACAGTAAAGTACCGCAAAAGAATTTAATGTGTATGTAGTATAAAACCGTGAAATAACGAAAATGCCTACTGTAAACCGTGCTTTAGCCTAATGTGTGTTTTATCTAGAACCGTGACAGTGAAGTACCGCAAAAGAATTTAATGTGTATGTAGTGTAAAACCGTGAAATAACGAAATGCCTAGCTACTGTAAACCGTGCTTTAATCTAATGTGTGTTTTATCTAGAACCGTGACAGTAAAGTACCGCAAAAAAATTTAATGTGTTGTAGTGTAAACCGTGAAATAACGAAAATGCCTACTGTAAACCGTGCTTTAATCTAATGTGTGTTTTATCTAGAACCGTGACAGTTAAGTACCGCAAAAGAATTTAATGTGTATGTAGTGTATATAACGAGGAAATAACAAGATGCCGGTAAATCGAAAACAAATTATACTTGTGGAACCATGAAACAGCGAAATGCATGTAAAGCGGGAAAAATTGTGTATATAAAACGGTGCTTAAACGAAATGCCTGTAAACTGTGAAAGAATTTCTTGTGTGTATGTGATATGCAACCGTGAAATAACGAAGTACATGTAAGCCGCGAAAAACTTATGTGTGTATAAGACCGATAATTAATATATGAAAAGCCTGTAAACCGTGAAAAAAATTAACTTGACAAGTGTGTGTGGAGTAGAACCGTGTTGTATGATGTAAGGGTAGGGTTAGGTACTTATTTTAAGGTGTAAATGGCTGGTTCGGGAAGGGAGGGGTGTGGAGATGGTAGGGTGGGCAGAAGGAAGAGATGAATAAGAGAAGAGAAGAAAGAGCAGCAAGCAGCAGTAGCAAGCAAGCAGCAGTAGCAGCAAGCAGCAGTAGCAGCAAGCAGCAGTAGCAGCAAGCAGCAGTAGCAGCAAGCAGCAGTAGCAGCAAGCAGCAGTAGCAGCAAGCAGCAGTAGCAGCAAGCAGCAGTAGCAGCAAGCAGCAGTAGCAGCAAGCAGCAGTAGCAAGCAAGCAGCAGTAGCAAGCAGCAGCACGCAGCATCTAATCTATCTAAATCTATCTAATAACCTGATATCTACTGAGTACAATATATATTGGGATGAGGGTAAGGTGAACATGACGAATTGCAGAAATTGGGTGGGAAAGGAAGAGTATATAAGGGATCCTTACAATAGTGCGATGGTGTATGATCGAAGCTGTGTTTTGACATATAGAATATGGAATTTTAACCGTGACCAGACTGTAAACCGAGAAGGAAAGTGTATGTACATGGTAACCGTGAATAAGAATTAAATATAGTTCCGTAAAATAATAAATTGACTGAAAACCGTATAATAATTTAATATGTGTGTTAATTGTAGAAACTGCGAAATAATGAAATCTCTGTAATCGAAATAAATGCCTGTAAACAACGAAAGAATTTAATATGTATAATGTACAACCGTGAAAATTATGCCGAAAAAAAATAATGTCAGTATATAGGTAGGATTGAGCCGCGAAATAATGAAATCCTGTAGAAACATGTTATAGTACAAAGTATAGTGTAAAACCGCAAAATAATAAAAAACCGTTGACGAATTTAATGTGTATGAACTATAGAAGCAAAATGTAATGTTTGTAAACCGCAAAATAATCCAATGTATGTATCATGTAGAATCAAAAATATTGAAATATCTGTTAACATTTATGTGTATTATGTAGAACCGTGATGCCTATAAAATATGGAAAAATTAAATGTGTGTGTTAAGGGAAGTGCCGCGAATTAACGAAGTGCAAAATGCCTGTAAACCGTGAAAGAAGCTATAAATATGTGTGCGTCGTGTAAGCCGTGTGAAACAATGTAATAAATAAATAATAGTCTAGGTAAATAATGTAAAAGATTAATATTGAAATAAACGAATAATGTACAATGAAGAAAGAGAAAGAAAAAAGCAAGCAGGAAAGAAGAAGTAAATAATAAATGTAAATAAATAAATGTAAATAAATAAATATGAATAAATAAATATAAATAAATAAATGTAAATAAATAAATAAGTGTAAATAAATGTAAATAAATCAATGTTAATAAATCAGTATAAATAAATAAATTTAAATAAATAAATGAAAATAAATGTAAATAAATAAATATTAATAAAGAAGTGTTAATAGATAGATAAATAAATAGAAATGAATAAGTGTAAATAAATGAATAAATGAAGAAAGGTAAATAAATGAAAATAAATAAATAAAAATGAATAAATAAATGAAATAAAAAAAGGAAAAAATAAATGAAATAAATAAAAAATAAATGAATTAAATAAAGGAATAAATGAAATTAAAACTATGAAGTAATGAAGTAAATAAAAAATAAATAAGATAAATAAAAATAAATAAATGAAGTAAATAAAAAATAAGAAAGAAAGAAAGAAAGAAAGAAAGAAAGAAACAGATAAATTAGAGTACTTAACTTATCTGCTGTGCACCACCATGTGTCTGGTTAGACCAGACTTGGACTTGCAGATGCGGCCACAAACATTACATTCGTGGTTTCTGGAGTGAGCCCTCATGTGAGACATATACGCTGCTTTGGAGGCAAGTACACGACCACACTTTGGACATTTCCATGCTGGCAATTCAGGTTCATCTTGGGCAACGTCCTGGTGACTATCCGCGGTGTGAGCGTGCTGGAGACCCTTCATCTGTACCATAGCCACATCCGTTCTCGAGGTCTTACCCCAAGTAACAGACATAGCACGATACGCCATCCTCAACAATACCATCGTGTCCCGAGCGGTTACCGACACCGCAACACCGAAACACCTCAACAACACCATCGCGACCCGAGCGGTTACCGATACTGCAACACAGAAACACCTCAACAACACCATCTCGACCCGAGCGGTTACAGACACCGCAACACAGAAACACCTCGCCAATATTACGATGATTCTGACAATCAAACGACCAACAACAACCAAACACCAAATACAGCCAATCGAATAAGCCACACCAATGCTTGAAAGGTAACTCTCACAGCACCACCCAGAAAACGGACAATTGCCACCAGTCCAACCACAAGAAAAGTCATCGTTGCCATCGTCATCAGCAAGACCATCATGGCGGCGCTGTAAAAAAACAAATAAATTAATAAACAATATTAATTTTCATCAATTAATTTAAGGATACAAGGGACAAAAACGACTGTACCTCTTTGAAATGGGCATATACCACACAGTGTTGGAGTTGTTTGCCAAATAAAGCATATATTTTCTGCTGACCTAACAGTTGCTTCTTATAATTTTTATAGCAAGAACAATTTTTCTGAAATACGCCATATTTTCATAGCTTCCGTTGCAGACGTCTTATGTGGTTCGTCGAACGAAAAGCTCTTGGTGTGGGAGCTTTTCGTTCGGCGAACTACATAAGACGTCTGCAAGGGAGGCTAATATTTTCATTTAAAAATGTTTGTTCTCCACTCCAATGACTTAAACGGATAAAATTGTTTCTTTTTTTAAGCAGAAGACAGGATAGTTATCTAAAAATGTGTGTCCATTTTTCAATTCGTTTTTAAGATATCAATTTATCAATGGTTTGCTTTAAAAACGCAGCAACAGAGACTGTTTCGTATAAATCGAAATGATATTTCCTAGATTTAGGAAAATGTATGCTTTGTTGGAGAGATAACTTATAGTACCGCTCTAGTTAGAGCTGTTATAAAATCTTTCTGTTTTTGTTCCTTGTATCCTTAAGGAAGGTTTCATGACTTATTTACTAATTTGTGCGCATCTTTGGTATTATTCAAAAAGAGTAAACAAAACACGGAGCCTCGACACGAAGCAAAATTAAACAGTGCGAATTTCAGCGATTTACGAATTTGGAGCTGCTATAACAAGCTCAAACTTAGTGTTAAACTGCAGTGCGTTTATAAAAGTTTGTTCTGAACTCAAGCTTTAGTTTGTTCAGCAATTTGTGTGATTGACAACTTGTTACAAATCTGACGAGTTTGCAGTCGTTCATTTTGGCGGGAAAGATTCAAATGAAATTTGTACAGTAATTGTTTTGAAAATACTAATGTACTTTTTATAGTCTCAAGATTATCTAAATTCTAAACAACCGAAGTGCTTACCTGAAAAGGGTAGGTTGAAGGAGAAAACTGGAGCTTTCCATAGTATATTCCGTTATCAATCGCTTTATTCGTTCCTAAATCGCTTTGGTTGCCTCGTAAAGTGAGAAGTACTATGATAAATTTATGCAGCATGCTTGTTTTATAGTAGGTCCCAAGGGTAAAAATCGTGCGTGCGAGCCAATGAAATTAAGTTGCGCCATATTTGGACAACATTTAATGGCGTGATTATCCGCATAGTTGACTTCCTGGAATTGTAAGAACATAAAAACAATAAGCCTGAAGCGTGATGACATTTTACACCTGTGTCTAGACCAGAATCCTTTTCACATTGCTTTTTTTCACAAATTATGACTATTGTTCCTGTATTCTCGAGTGAATATAAAATTTGAATATGAAAGGATTTTAAGAACTATTATGGTATGGAGACGGGGGTAAAACGTCATCACACTGCAGGGCTTTTTCCCGTAGGTTTGTTCAGGAAAATAACAGACAAGCGAAAAGTAAAAGTATAAGTAAACTGATACTTAAAGTGAAATTTAAGTTAATCTTTCCTACATTACTTCTCATGGTATGGTTACCCACGCCACAAGATCACGTCGTTAGTCTGTTAGTATGCTTAGTAACACATTGGGCTAGATAACAAAAGATTTGAGCTCGGTTCCCGTGAAATGTGACTTTTTTCTTAAGAAACCGATACAAAAATAAAACCGAAACAAAAATAAAAACAGGTACTTATAATGAATCTGCAAATTCCATATTTCGATACATGTTTTTGTATAGTGCAAATACTAACTGGTGTGCAACAGTCGTCACTGTTTAGTAGTAAATAGCACTAAGTAAACAAACGAAAACAATAGAATTAGCATAAAATAGCACCATTTAGTGGTATTTATGTTGCATACTTTTAGTGCGTGCAATCTTATCAAACAAAGAAAACAATAGAATTCGGAAATAGACTAAAACGGAAATCTAATCCAATCACAAAGCGAGCTACAGCACTCAAATGGCTTCTTGTACATTCTTGGTGGAGCAAAATGACCGAGACAGGGGTGCCGAGATCTGTTGCTCTCAATACAACTGTTGCACACTTCATACCGAGAACAAGAAAACAAAAATACGCCAAGCAAAACGAAACGAGATGTCGCTCTTATGGATATATTTTTACTTTCACAAAGCGAAGTTAGAGAGATGGAAAAAATGGAATCAAAGCTAGCTGGACGAATGTGTCAAACTTTCCTCTCCAAGTACGCAAACAATCATCTGTGTAAGCTGCTGAAATTGTGAATTAAATATTTAGAATAATTTCAAGTCTCGTTACATATACAAATTATAGCATGGAAAGTGCTTTGTACGGGATTTTATTCACTTGTTGTTGGTATCATAAACTCCATTTAATAACCTCTGTATACCGTACATGGTGTATACGGTATATACAAAGTGTTGTATAGTATACTCGTCCCGGGGGGGGAGTGGGACTTTGGGGATAAACGATCGGGGATGCTCGTCGGAAGTTTTCAAAAATCTAAACCCCCCAAAATATATCAGACGTTTTTTATAAGGGCGTGGCTTCATACATTTTTCATCACTAAACGCAAATTCACTCTGTATGATTCCTCGAAATATAGAATCGGACAAAAGCAGAATATTACCGGCTTAAGTTTGTTTCTGGTGCTATCGTTGCTGTTGCCTGGTCCGTAAGTTCATGTATAAATTTACCAAATATTAGCTTTATAAAATTTTGGCATTTTTCTGATCTTTTTATTGATAATTTTCAATATGCTTTTTTTTCTTTCTTGGTAAAAGAAACTGACAAAAAGTAAAAAAGTATCATATAGAAACTCGAATAAAAAAAGTCTGACCTATCAACGAATCGAACTTGTGTACGCAAAAAAATTAAATTGGAGTCTAGTCAGTTTACGATATTATCACATTTCCACTTACCTTGTTCACTTACCTTATTCCCCCATTACCCCGGTCCCTAGTAGTCTTGCCAAATACCCAAATAGCTCTAATCAAAAGATCAGGGAGTGAGAGATTAACCGGCCACTAGACCATACATGGTTAACCCCTTGAGCTACGCAGGCATTTGACAATTTATATAAACGAAAAACTTTTAGTCTTTCATCCGTTAATAGTATGCTGATCACGTGGGTATCAATTCTCTTGGGTACCGGGGTAACCAATCAAATTCAAGATTGTTCTATGACCGGTTTGAGAGGGGTAGCCTGAATGACATGTCATGCCATCTGAAGATAGGAAGGGGAATGGGGATCAGTTTGCGATGGTGTTTGTCAAACCATAGTTAGTAGAGGGGAATGGTTAGGAAGCCCGGCAAACTTCAAAGAGATGACTCTTTGTTATGATTTATGCTTGGTCACGTGGTTCTGAAGGTGCACACAATCAGCAGTCTGTCTAAAGCAACAAGGGAGTCCTATGGCAACAAACTATATTCTACGTCGATTTTAATGACTTATGTTGTTTTTAGCAAAGTTTAAAGTAGTCAGATTTTTAATGAACCATGTCAGGTCGTAATTGTGAGGTATTTGGTTGTGGTTCATGTCAAAGAACGAAAGGAATTGGCACACGAAAGTTCCCTTCGCCCGGCTGTCAACGAGAAGCATAGGAAATAGCGCGAAGAAAAGCCAAAAAAGACATGAGAAATGGACGCCAATATTCGAAACCAGATCAATCACGATCGAGTATATACTTACGAAAAGCATTGTGCACCCGAAGATGTTGAAATATCTAAGTATTTCTTGTGATTTTGCTGTTTTTGGTAGCATAAATAATCGTGGCGCATATAGCAACCTATAGCTAGCAATTTATGCTATCGCAACAAAAGGGAAAGAAAAAAACAACAACAAAATAATGCAAAATTAATGATTTGAACAGAAACTTTAATATTCTTGTTAGTTATTGAATATTAACAATAAATATAATTTTTGTTGCTCTTGATGGAATAATAAGGATTGTTTGGCAACTGAAATTTCAGAATTGGACACCATTAATTTGACAGCACTTTCAAACGTTTTTAGTTATACCCGTAATATCTACAGCATGGATATTAGTTTTAGATATTTATTGTCGAAATTGTTTGGTATCAAAGATTTTCTTTGTATATTTTGAAATATGCCATATACCTTGCTTTTATCACTCGTGTCACGATCGAGCCTTAATTAATTCTGTGTTAAGCCAACTCACCAGATTTGAAATTAACTTTACTTGAATTTTTACTTTGATGTTTTTCAGAATTTTTTTTTACAACAATAACTACCAAAATGCTGCCGTCCGGCTATTTTAATTCCTGACAGAACAGTTTGTTCAGACTGCTTGTAATCGGCTGCTGCAACGGATGTTTAGTTGCTAATCGTAGCGTGTTGCAGAATTTCTGAAAATCATTACAATTTATAAATTCCAGGCTGAGCCTACAAGAAATAGCACCGTTAGATGCTTGATATAGTAGTAAAATATAAATGTTTTGCTTTTCTGGGACAAAGATTATGCTAGTTCAGATGATTTTGACACGAAACTCAGCTTTCTCATGAAAGTTATCCGAGTTCTATGTCTATTGTCCCTTCAAACTCTCACCAAAAATAACTATAAGATGATTATACGTTCAACATTCAATACGTTCAATACAAATTATTAATGTTTTGTGGTGGGAGAAAGGTTTTGACGTCAACACAAGGACAACGAAAGGCAAAATTTAGTGTCAGATGTCCGATCAAAGTCTTCTGGCGGTGAAAACTTTCTTCATACACCGTGCTCAAACAAAACTTCTAACAAAATTATGCTGACATCTTCAACTGAAGCCGTAAAATGCTCTTCAATTTCTTCATCTTGTTCTAGTAAGTCTAAAAACAGCCTCAAAATCATCGCCAATCAAGGACAAATTCTCTAAACCGTCCGCCATGTTTGTTGTTATGATCGAGAGTGTGCACCCTCGTGATCACGTGACGTCCCTGTTCAACCTCAGATGAATGCCTATTGTTTCCCCCTTTGAAGTTTGCCGGGCTTCCTAACCATTCCCCTCTACTAACTATGGTCTAAAAACAGCCTCAAAATCATCGCCAATCAAGGACAAATTCTCTAAACCGTCCGCCATGTTTGTTGTTATGATCGAGAGTGTGCACCCTCGTGATCACGTGACGTCCCTGTTCAACCTCAGATGAATGCCTATTGTTTCCCCCTTTGAAGTTTGCCGGGCTTCCTAACCATTCCCCTCTACTAACTATGGTCAAACGTCGTTACCGATGGGAATTTTCTTCTAATCAATAAGGTCGCATTCAAAACATAATCAAATAACTTGCCGTTTCGCTGCTTTTCATCAAATCAATTACTGCAATTACCGGAACATGTTTTTTTTTTTTCACACAAAAAATATAAACAGAACTAACACAAAGAAAAAAAGGAAAGAAAGAAAAAGACGAAAATACAGGTGCTTTTATTTTCGGTGATACAAGCTATTTTTCAATTAAAAACCATGATACTAATGCTTCCGTGAAGGGCAGAACATTAGAAAAACACGTAGTCGGAAAAAAGGAATAACATCGGAATCGGAATAACAATTCGTCAAAAGATTCCTGCACAGGCAGTGAATGAATAAGATACTGCAAGGTGAAAAAAATACACACACAAAATTGAATCCCGCAAAATAACACATGCTTGCAGAGGACTGTTAAAGACGATTGCTTTCAAAATAATATAAACACAAATTTGAATGAGTCTAGTTTGTCAAACCTTAATATAGTTACAATTTTTCAATGAAAGAAATTGTGTTCACTTCCCTACATTTTTGGCTTCTTGTCTCCCAACGAGATATTATTTGGCCAGAGGTAAACAAAATTTTTGACATATTGTTAATGTTTCTAGTTAACCAAATCACGTTGCTTTTAAAATAGACAAGTTCAAGGCTAAAAGTAAATGAAAAGAAAATAAAGATTGAAATATTGTCGAAACCTAAGCAAAAGGTGGGAATGTTGAAGTGACAGCTCACTTTTTTTGGATAGTTGAATAACGACAAGAAGTTGATCACCTTCATAGTGTGTATTTTGAATGATGATTTGTAGAACACAAGACTTAATTGGTGAGGATATATTTATCTAATGCATAGTCGATGATTTTAGTATGAATATGAACGATTGGCCCTTAAAAGGTTAAAAAATGCGCATTACATGACGTCAATATAGAGAATACTGTGTACGCGCGCGCGAACGATGCATATTACATGATGTTAAAATGAAAGCTATTGTTACGAAAAAATGCGAATACATGGCGTCAAATTTACAGTTGTATGGAAATGCTAAATAATATTTGAGAAAGTTGTAAATCCGTGTCAGAGTGGCTGATAAACCTACGATCTCACTATTCAATTGTGCATTTTAAGTTTTTTAAGTTACAAAGTATTTACTAAATAATGCTAAATTAAATGTACTAGTTCAAGTTTCGGCAGCACTCACTAAATAACATTTAGGCTAGTTGACCCTAGTTACGTCGGACTAGAATACAGAAGACGTGGTTCAAGTCCCGCCAAGTCCATTACTACACGTCGAACGCACTCATGAAATTACTATTTTAATTATATATTCTTTATTGACTATAATTTATCTTTTAGTCTCTAAAATAAAGCCGTTTACAGACAATTCGAGCGTATCTTGGAGATGGCTCTTTTTTCACAATTCCATGCGGTCACTGTGCGGTACTCCTAGCTGTTTTTTCATCAACGTTAGCAAAATTAATAACTAAGATAGAAATACCCATGGGAAATAAACGACTTTGAATAAGGTATTAAAAGGGATCAATTGTATTTCAAATATACGGAGTCAAGAATACTTTTAAACCATCACGGACTCTACAAGCACCTGAAATGATCGATTGTAACTAAAGAAGTGATGAATAGCTAAAATTAAAAGAAAATGAAGGAGTTACTGAGCTGAGACAAAAAAAAAAATCGTGCCGCGCAGTCTCGACTTTTTGGAGAAAAAAATATAAATAAAAAAATATATAATTGATAAAAATTATCCTTTCTCAACTCTACTATTTTGTTTTAAAACATCACCTTTATTTGTGGGTTCCCTGTGTAAGCTTTCTCCCATAATGCAATATTACCTTACTAGAGAGGAACGCCTGGCAAGAGTCTACTTCTCAAGAAAACTTTCTGCGTAAATTAATATTTTTATTACAAATTAGTTAATTCTGGCGGTGCTAGCGAAGTGTGATTATGGATTTCTGGTAGACCATGCTTTAGCAATTGATAGAAACGTTTGTCCGTTAAATTATGCATGTAAAAGAGAATATTTTGATCTTTGGCGACCATACATTGAAAGCTCCAACTCAAAGCCAAAGGTATTCATATAGCTTTCTTCTCTTCTCTCCTCCCCTCTAGATCTTCTTTCCTCTCTTTTCTTTTCTTTAAATTTAATAAGGATTCAATAATTCACAGCGCAAAAAGCAAAAAACATCCCAATTGAATGAAGAAGATTATGAATCAAATGAGCATCAAAATAAGGTTAGCAAATACGTAAAGTAGTTGTGTGTTTGTTTGTTTTGTTTATTAATCAAATGTCTTTTAATTCTTGTTATTTTAATGGCTAAATTATAGAATACCCTGCAACTTATTAGCATAACAATAACATCTATTGTTAATATTCATCGTTTTCAAAGAATCATTGGGTGACAGGGTATTCTATAATTGCTCCATTTTAATTTTTGTGTTTATAGATCAGAAGCACTATTGCATCATCTACTTCATACATTATTGGTCTTGGTAAACAATGCGAATATTTTACAGAGAAGATCCATGATGATTTGAATATTGAACATGGTACTGTAATGTAGTGCCTTAGAAAGCATATTTCACCTTATATCTCAATGTGCTTTACAACCTCTAATATTTATAATATGTAATCAGGTTTTACAAGCATGAGGTTGATTAGTATGTATTAGTGTAAACCTATCACAGAGGATGCATGGTCGTTAACCTGCATCCTCAGTCATTTTTTTAACTCCCCCCTCCCCCCTTATTGGTTAATGGGTTAATGTGAAGTGTAACAATTACAATTATCAAAGAACATTCTCCTTAATTATTTAAAGACCCTGAGAGATGGTCCGGCTGTGGGTTTGAACCTGCAGTCTCCTGGTTGAGCTAACTGAGCTAACATGTCAATTGAATTGAGATGAAAATGATTTATTCTACTTTGTTCATCATCAGTGAATGGTTCTTTAGGTGAATAAAATAAATTAAGTATCAAAAGTCCCCCTAAAATAATAATAATGATAATAATGATGATGATGTTGATGATGATGATAACTTTTATTTACCAAGATAAGCAAAATTTTAACCCTGAATATACCAGCTCTTAAAATTAAATACCGGTAAATTTGATCCTAAAGCAGATAAAACCCTTGTCATTGGTAATGTCATTAAATGACTTTGATTTCTTTCTGGAAACCACTAAAATAATTTATCAAAGTTGATGATGTTGATTCACCACATACATGTATTGCACTAGGGTATGCCTCACCCTCATCTTGAGAACATCAGCTCATCCTACACTGACATTTTTGTCGCCAGTTCTGTAGATCATCAGTACTATATTTACTATTATTATATATTATTTCTCTAATAGGTATGCTTTCAGGAAAAGATGACCTTGCTCATGAAGCTCTCTCAAAAATAAATCAAGTAGTTGAACATGACAGCGATAGTCCATCTCTTGTACAGATTCAACGTGGTTGGTACATACTTCCTCCAAACACTGCTTACTTGGTATCAGATGCATCATGTATGCAATCACTAATAGATTATGGTACGTTGAAGGCAGTATCTATTGTAGCTACTGGATTTGAATATAATTGCACACACATTTTGAAATGAGTATGGATGATTCCAGTAATTCAATCATTTTAGGGCAAGAAGACCCAGTCTCTTTATAATGTTTGATTTGTTTTTAATTTGTTGTTGTTTTTTTTTTCAGGAAACTTAAAAGGTTTATATGATGTGATTGTCGTAGATCCTCCATGGTATAACAAGTCTGCAAAAAGAAGTGGAAAGTAATGGTGATGATGATGATTGTGACATTATTGTAATGTTTTAATTTTAAAATTTTGGTGGTTGGCATATTGCACACACTAAAATTGTGAGCCATAAATACCACTAAATAGTGCTACTTTATGCTAATTTTATTGTTATTGTTTAATTAGTGCTATATTTACTACTAAATAGCGACAACAGTTGCACACATTTAGTGTTTGCACTCTAGTATTACATACATTTATTATATTTTTTAAACAAAAATAAACTTTTAATTGCCAAACTTGCTCCTATAAAGGACTATAACTACATTCAAAATATGTCAGTTTCCACTATAGCCTGCCTTTACAATAATTGTAATGGTGAATCAACTTACAAACTCGTACTATTGAATTGTAATGTTGTCAATGATGATGATGAAATTAAAGATGATGATGATGATGATGATCCAAACCTTAATTGTAATCATTAATGACTGTAATGGTTACACAACTGACCTAATGGTGCTTTCAATTGATTATTCATTCTCAGATATTCTTTTCTGTCTCTTTGGCAAATTAAGAAGCTTAGAGTTCCTGAATTAATGAATGACAATGGTCTTGTGATAGTGTGGGTCACCAATAAGCCTAAATACATTAACTTTACAAAAGGAGAATTGTTTTCTGACTGGGGGATTGACTATGTGGCTGAGTGGCACTGGGTCAAGGTAAGTACAACATTTGTCATGAACTTGTAACTAGAGGGTAGTGGTCCAAGGCCTGATTGAATTCAAATGCTGCAGCAAAAACCATGCATGTACATTGATGTAATACATCAAAGAAGTATTAATAAATATATTTTATATACTATAATAATTTGATGGGAAGCAAACAAAAATAATGATTTTCTCAAACAGCTTACTTCTTAGTGCTAACTTAAGGAGGCTCCATATAGTTATGGGGTGTCTAGGATCTTAGAGGTTTATTAAAAATCAACTGCCCACAAAGCGCATAGGCGGACTATATTTCAAAGACTTTGAGTCAAAGATTTAGTTTTTGCACAAATGATCATGTGACCAGTCACCATAGCAACGCTATGGCTGTCATAATAAAGCTCATTTTTAACGTAGAAAAAATAAAAACTCTAATTTTAAGCGGTAAATTTTTTTGAAAACATTGTATATGGATTTCAGTATGATGACGTAGCATATATTACCGTGACAAAAAAATTATAACTGTAGAACCTCAGAAATTACGGAATAATGGTTTTTCCTAAATTAACAAAAATCTGCAGTTGGAAAATAGTTGAAAATTTGCAAACTACTTTATTATACCACTTAAATAATATTCTGAAAATTTCAAAAAAATTTACCGCTCAGTTTTTGAGTTTTTAAATTTTTTTAAAAGCATGCGTTGTATATTTTCATGACGTCATCAAAATAAAAATTCTTCAATTTTAAGGTGTGCGCATGTGTGTGGTCATGCACGAGCGCGCGCTCTGAAATTATATGGAGCCACCTTAAGATACTTATGCACATAAAATGAGAAAAACTCTCAGACGGTATTTCTCTAGATCAAATGCTCATGTGGCTTGCAATTATGTTATTTTACTTGTCTTTTCAGGTTACAAGAATGGGAGAGTTGGTTGTTGATTTAGATTCGCAACACAAAAGACCTTATGAAACTATTATTATTGGACAAAAGAAAAATATTCAAATACAAGCACAGACATTAACTGCCAGTACCTCACAATCTAAAAATGATCTATTTGAGATTCCTGCAGCAATTGAAAAGAATATTGAAACCAAAGGAAGCTCACAGGCTACAAATAAATATTCTTCCAGTGTACCAACTATGCCTGTGTGTAAAACTAATTGTGAAGAACTTAAAAAGACAGAAAACTGTTATGAGCATAAGATATCTACCAATGGAGATATGACTGCTCAGGGGACGTCTATCAAATTAAATGCAGAAGAGTCGTACAATGAACAAAATTGTGTGGGGACCCCTGTGTTTAATGAACACAACCAACTTGTTAACACTGTAAGTCCAGTCAAGATTTCTCCTGACAAACAAGATTCATTTAGTGGTATTGTTAAACACAGGAAGCCCATTCCAGATCACTTGGTGATATGTAGCATACCTTGTCAGCTTCATTCTAGAAAGCCACCATTGAATGGTATGTGTAGTAGTTTATGAATATCAAACATGAATGCATCTGGTATGATTATTATTTCCCTTTTTTCTAGATATAATATCTGACTATGTTGGTGCAGATGCCAGATGTCTTGAAATGTTTGCCCGTAATCTCACTACTGGATGGACAAGCTGGGGAAATGAGGTAAATGTTTTAACTAGGCTGTTTGACGGGTTTTTAGAAAAATTGCTATTTCAGAGTTTCTGAGTGCACTTCTTATAACCAAAACAAACAAGATATATTTAGTAGGACCATTAAGCAAAGGAAGCCCATTCCCAATCATTGATATGTAGCATACTATGTCAGCTTCATTCTAGAATGCCAAAGGATATAATATCAGACAATAACCAAAGGAAATTTATTTATTGTAATCAACTGGAAACAAAACAAAAACTGTTGTTTGTGTGGTCAATAGAATATAACTGGTAACACATGCTAGATTTGCATTCTCTCCACTTTTCAATTTGTATTTGTATTTGTAAATCACAGAAACGTTTTTGTTTTTCCTATTTTTCAGGTTCTCAAGTTCCAGCATGTGGAGTATTTTGATGTCAAAACATCTACAAGAAAATGACGCCGCTTAGTGAATTAGCGCTATTTTCCTTACATTGTTTGTCAACTATTTATATTTAAAGTAAATTAAACATTTTTTCTCTCTACCTATCTTTAGTCATTCTATGTATGTCTAATAGTTTGTTTAACGCTCATTTGTGTCGTTATTAACTGTTGTAAATATACTTTCTAGTTTTTACATGTACGTAAAATTTGTCATTTCTTACGCAGGCTACTATTATTCCCCGAAATATAGACTCGGACAAAAGGAGAATATTACTACTTTGTTTCTGGTGCTATCGTTGTTGTTGCTTAGCCTGGTCCCTAAGTAGTATTTATAAAATGAGAATGAGTGTTCTATCGGCAGATATAGATACAAGGCGAAGCCGCGTATCTGTAGCGGCGATATTAAAAACACAAATTCGAATTTTATAACTTCTAAAAATCAGTATCAGTACAGTACTTAAGGTAGCAGGGGACAAAATCCAGGTGACTTTTTGAAAGTCATGTAACAAGTAAAGTTTAGAAGTTAACCCTAGAAAAGTATATATTTTCTGAAAGCTAAAAGAACACATAATAAGATTGTGTAGTTTATATTATTGATAAGGTTTTAATAAGTAACTTATTAAATTTTGAACAAAAAATTAGCGGTCATTTTTAAAAAGTTTATTCTCCATCAAAAATTACTTAATCACCATGAAAACTATTTTGCCATGTTACCAAACTCATCAACTTAAAAACCGTGTCTCATTTTTGTAAAATTGTTTTTCGTTTTAGAGATAACATGAAAAATGTTCAAAAAATTGATTTTTTCATGAAAAAAATCACCAAAAAATGATCAAAAATCAATTAAAAATTAACAAAGACCTAAATTAAAAACGTGAGACACGGTTTTTAAGTTGATGACTTTGGGACAGTCTAAAATAGTTTTCTTATTGATTAAGTAATTTTTGAGTGAGAATAAAGTTTTTAAAAAGTACTGCTCTTTTTTAGTTCAAAATTTAATAAGTTACTAATTAAACCTTTATCAATCATATAAATTACACAGGCACATTATTTGTTCTTTTAGCTTTCAGAAAATATATACTTTTCTAGGGTTAACTTCTAAACTGTACTTGCTACGTGACTTTTAAAAAGTGACCTCGATTTTGTTCCCTGTTACCTTAACGAACTCGCCACGGGTATTGATTTGCTTTGAAAATCAATTATTCATGAGTTTTAGAAATTCTACTTCACATGTATAATATTAACTTTATAAAATGCTGTCATTTTTCTTATATTTTTATTGATGATTTTCAATATGTTTTTTATCAAAAAAAAATAAATAAATAAAAAAATAAATATATATTGAAACTGGAAGAAAAAGAAGAAAATAAGTCTGACGTACCAACGGATCGAACCCGTGCACGCCAAAAAAATAATAATAATTATAATAAATAAATAAATTGGAGTCTAGTCAGTTTACGATATTATCACATTTCCACTTACCTTGTTCACTTACCTTATTCCCCCATTACCCCGGTCCCTAGTAGTCTTGCCAAATACCCAAATAGCTCTAATCAAAAGATCAGGGAGTGAGAGATTAACCGGCCACTAGACCATACATGGTTAACCCCTTGAGCTACGCAGGCATTTGACAATTTATACAATCGAAAAACTTTTAGTCTTTCATCCGTTAATAGTTTTCTGATCACGTGGGTATCAATTCTCTTGGGTACGAGGTAACCAATCAAATTCAAGAGTGTTCTATAACCGGTTTGAGAGGGGTAGGCTGAATGACATGTCCTGTCATCTGAAGGTAGGGAGGGGAAGGGGGATCAGTTTGCGATTGTGTTTGTCAAACCTCATTACACATGGGAATTTTCTTCTAATCAATAAGGTCTCATTCTAAACATGATAAAATAACTTGCCGTTTCGCTGCTTTTCATCAAATCAATTACCGGAAAATTATGTTATTTTTGTTACAAGCTATTTTTCAATTAAAAATCATGATACTAATGCTTCCGTAAAGGGCAGAACATTAGAAAAACACGTACGTAGTCGGACAAAAGGCGCATCGGAATAACAATTCGTCAAAAGATTCCTGCACAGGCAGTTTGAATGAATAAGATACTGCAAGCTGAAAAAATACACACAAAATTGAATCCCGCAAAACAACACATGCTTGCAGAGGACTGTTAAAGACGATTGCTTTCAAAATAATATAAACACAAATTTGAATGAGTCTAGTTTGTCAAACATTATAGTTACAATTTTTCAATGAAAGAAATTGTGTTCACTTCCCTACATTTTTTGGCTTCTTGTCTCCCAACGAGATATTATTTGGTCAGAGGAAAACAATATTTTTGACATATTGTTAATGTTTCTAGTTAACCAAATCACGTTGCTTTTAAAATAGACAAGTCCAAGGCTAACAGTAAATGAAATGAAAATAAATTAAAGATTGAAATACTGTCGAAACCTAAGCAAAAGGTGCGAATGTTGAAGTGCAGATGACATTTTTTGATAGTTTTTGATAGTTGAATTACTTTAAAACAGGTAAAAAGTTGATCACCTTCCTAGTGTGTATTTTGAGTGATGATTTGTAGCACACAAGACTTGTTTATCTAATGCATAGTCGGTGATTTTAGTACGAATATAAACCATTGGCCCCTAAAGGAATATGCAAAATGCGCATCAGTACACGACGTCAAAATCGATAATACTGTGTACGCGAACGATGCACATTACATGATGTTAAAATGCAAGCTATTGTTTACGCAAAAATGCGAATACATGGCGTCAAATTTACAGTTGTATTGAAATGCTAAATGATATTTGAGAAAGTAGTAAATCCGTGTCAAAGTGACTGATAAACCTACGATCTCACTATTCAATTGTGCATTTTAAGTTACAAAGTATTTACTAAATAATGCTAAATTAAATGTAAAATGTACATAAAGCTTTCACTTGATCAATCTCATTAGGTGTTCCCCTCAGGTTTCGGCAGCACTCACTAAATAACATTTAGGCTAGTTACGTCGGACTAGAATACAGAAGACGTGGATTCAAGTCCCGCCAAGGGCATATGATATTTTTCTCTTGATATTTTTCCATTACTACACGTCGAACGCACTCATGAAATTACTGTTTTAATTAAATATTCTTTATTGACTATAATTTACCTTTTAGTCTCTAAAATACAGCCGTTTACAGTCAATTCGTGCGTATCTTGGAGCTGGCTCTTTTTTCACAATTCCATGCGGTACTCCTAGCTGTTTTTTCATAAACGTTAGCAAAATTTATAACTAAGATAGAAAGAAAGCAAAAAAGCAAAGATAAAAAAAAAAAGAAAAGTAAAAAACAAGCAATTAAAAAAAGTCAGAAAAAAAGCAATGCGACAGGTATTTTCTAGACTGATTGTTTTTCCTATCCCAACTCTAATAAAACTAGGTATTCTGGTAGAGGTTGAATTGATCTGTCAAAATGAAGTATATACCACACCCAAAATGTCAAAGAGAACGTAGCACCCGAGTGAGAAAGCAAATACTGAACGTGGATGAATTATGAACAAACACACAAAAACAGACTTTACATTAGAAACAGAAGTCTGTATTTGAATCAGTAACAGTTCACTGTCGACTGAGTGAACAACTGAGACTTGGTGGAAACAGCTGAGATCAATTCCATGAAAAGAGCAGTTTTGAATTGGTAACGACAAAAACGGTTTGTGTCAAATATAATTTAATTTTTTAGTTTATTCTTTAAACATTAATTGAATTTGTATTTTTCAAGCAAAATGACTCTCAATTCATTTTAAATTTGCGTTCAGTTTTCATATCCAGAATATGGTTGCACGATTAACAGGAACAGTTTTCCTGGCCATTGGTCTGCTCCAGTTTATCAGAGGTACTAGTCTACGATTAATATTCCTGAATCTTATTATACACTATCTGAAATGAAAAAAATCTCAATCAACACCAAACTATGTGAATGTATATGAAACTTGATGTGGTCATTCAAAATAGTGACTTTTTTGTCGATTGATGCGATTAAACTTTCGATGTAGAGGTCTCATTATTCAGAATATATTGCCATTTGAATATCACTATTCCCTATATTGTAAGTTCCCTTTGACGAATGACCAAGAGATCCGTTAGATAGTTAAAAAACTTATTAATAATGGTGTTACATCTTCTATTCTATTTGTAAGTACTCCAAACAGTCTACATTGGTCAGTTAGCTTAATCCCAATATGAAGTTTTTTAGTTGATTGATATTTCTGATGAAATGTCAGACAAAGCGACAAAATATGTTCAGGATACCTTACACCAGTGAACGGCCACAAAAGGAAATCAAGACAAAATAGTTTCTGGATTTTGTACACTCACTCACAGATTCACGCTAAAACATTTGAGTGCGCGTGAGCGCCATGGAGAAATGCGAATTCCTGGCTTTCAGTTCGGAAAAAAGATTGATCATTGACTGAAAAGCTGCGCACAAGTAGTATCCATACTATATGTATGTTGATATAAGAGTGTTATCAAGATCATCGTAAATATGTATTGAAAACCGAGCTTTCGGAAGTTAGTCCGTTATCGTAGTAGGATGACTAACTGAGTTAAGTCGGAAACGTCAGTTTTCAACACGTCTTTCTGGTGATCCAGATTACACACTTAGTCATATTCAACAAGATCTGATATGGGTGGTTAAAATAATTTGACAATGTTTAGCTTATAAAAGTGACACATTTTATTTGGTAGGTTTAATCACGTACACTCCCCACCATATCTCATATATTAGTATTCGATCCATTGCTTGTTGACCACCAAGAGGTCTAATTGGTCAAGTGTCCACCCGCTTTTAGGTCAAGAAAATATCTATATGTCTGTCAGCTGTCCATTGATTTCTCGCAACAAATTAAGTGTAGCAATATATTATTAAAATGACCACTTTCTAAATACAGGAGCCGATATCAATGAGGACCAAATAGACTGGAACCAATACGAGATTACTTACCCAGAGAGATTGGACACTAATGCAAAACGTAGTGACGTCAGAACCAAGAATGTTCAACTTGCTGTTAGTGCTTTCGGTCAAAAACATTTGCTGAACTTGACGCAAAATCAGTAAGTTATCTAATAGCCGGATTATTTTAAATTTCTAAAAAAAAGCTAAAGAAAGCGTAAATGAAACGCAGCAAAATATTCTTTTTTACGCAACATTTGTGGAAGAAATTGTTACTAAATTTGATTGCTATTTTATGCGTTTTCCCGCTGACTTTTTAAAATTTCGAATGTGAAATTCTTCCACTTATCTGTTTTGTATGACAAAGAAGGAGTTTGTCAACCAGGTACCAGGTAATTTTGTTAATTAAATTGAACAATGTGGTTGTGGCTATGCATGAAGTGGTGAACGTTTCCATGAATAACACATAGGTGCGAAGCAACTCTTAATAGTAAAGCCTGGTTTCAATATAATCGCAAACGATCGAAAAAACATTTTGGGGAAACTAAAGTTTTTCGATCCTACGACAGTTTTTGAAACATTTCGATCGCGATCGTACATGGATCAAAAACGGGCGTAGAATAGAAAAACGTTGGATTCTTTATAATCGAATATTTTAGTGCATAACTAAAGCCTGGTTTCCATATCGAGAATGGTCGAGAACGATCGCAACATTTCGATCGTACGATCAAAAAAAGTATTTCCATATAATCGTAGACGATCTAAATGGATTGAAAACGGTCGTAGGATTGAAAAACTATAGTTTCCATATAATTATCGATTTTTTTTATCTGGATTGTTTGCTACCGTTCTCGATCGTTTTTGATATTATGGAAACCAGGCTTATCTAGCACTAAATAGTGAAGATTAGCTTCGCACTGTGGCGTGCATTCTACCTGATAAGTTTGTAATCTTTTGAACTAAATATATTATTTTGTGATTCTTCCTATTAGGGTTTCCGTTGCACCACAAATGCTCTTGCGGTATTTTGATAAAGTGGGCAACGAAGTTGTTAAAACGGTAAGCTTCTTCAATACTTTTTGATCTAAATTTTTTCCCTCAATGAACTCAATTCAATGAGCTAGACTATATTCTCACAGCTCACTCTCATTATCAGCATCATTATCATTCGGCTTAGTAATGATATATATAATAATTTAGCTATATTTAGCTATAATAATTTATCAAATTTGTAAGTCGCAAATATCAATCAGGGTATTTCAATTTGCGCTGTTTCATCAGTTTAGTTTATGAAAGCTATTTTCGACCATGATTATAACAATTAGGAACTCCACTTTCCAACTCCGTAGGGCTTACTGATGACAACGTTAATCCACGGAAAGGCGGTTAGTTTGGAGTTACTAGCGCCTGTATAAAGTAAAATAAAAAATGATGTTTTACCATCATTTGTAACCCTATTGGAATGGTCTCACTGCTATTGAGATATTAATTTTTCATATTGCGTAGTTCTTTTAAACTCTTATTCTCATTTTTTAAAACTATATTTGTAAATATTTTGTAAGGAGCACCGAGATATACTGCGATGTGCTTTATAAGAAATAAATTATTGTTATTATTATTTCATTTTCCCTTTTGTTTCCCAGGACCAGGGGTAGGGGGGAAGGAATCAATTAAATGTGATACATTATCAACATCAATACAATGATTTAACATCGTGGTGACCATCCACATCAACTACAACAGATTTCACCAGACCAATGTCACTACAGTGGGAAGGTGATCGATTCCAGTGACTCCATGGTAGCGATCAGTATGTGTCGCAAAGGATTACAGTAAGCATGTTTACTTCCTTATCTTGGTAATAAACTTCCATTATCTAAGATAATGGCAAATACAATTTGATGTAATGCAATTTCTAACTATAATCGAGTAACTGACATTCTCCCTTTCCCAGTAGCGGGTTTAGTTTCATTTTCACCTGTTGTAAATTCTTTTATTGAATTGGATCCATAAAAGAACCTAAAATACTATAGATGAAAAAGAACAACATTATAAACGCGAACTTTTTATTACAAATTCTAACGAAAAACAACTTTATTTTTAGGGGATTCATAGACGATGGTGTTGCGCGAATCTACATCGAACCGCATCCATCCATGGTATGAAATGCGTTTTTACTCGTACATTCTCTCATTTGATCGTGTTCGACACTCACCCGTATTTCTTAGCTTTTCTTTTCTCTCTCTCATCTTGTTTGGTTTATCTGTTGAAACATTCTGTTTAATTATGTATAAAACTCATTTCTCATAGATTGAAAAATCCTTTCTTACCAAAAAAAGCCTGGAATTAAATAAGGACGCACACAGCAGCTTGTTTCAAAAAACGCACGTGATGTCGCACGCACTTCTCTGTAACTGAAAAGCGCGCAGAGAAAATCCAGCGGTTGTAATTGCGCGCACACCATTGATCACGCACTAAATAGAATCTAGGCACACTGTGGTGAGATATAGTATTACGTCACGCCATGTTCCAGTCATTCTATTTTTTATTCCATTTATTCTAACCGTTGTTAGAATGTGTTCTATATTAGTATGCGCGCGCAGCACAAACGATTTTGCAGACATCAAAAGATCCGCGCGCGTGTTTTGAAACTTTTTTTCAATCGTTTTTTAACGTACCTTTTTTTCTTGATTTTCTACGCGCGCGCATTAGTGATTTCATGGATAATAAATTAGTCAGAAACAAATAACTATGTTATTTATATTTTGTTTCAATTGAAGGGACATGGACTATCAACTCCAAAAAAACAACAAGCAAAACGAAAACACCTGTTATGGTAAATGTGCAAAAACTTTGGTTCTTAAAGTCTGTGTTAAATTCAATGCTTGCGGTTCATTTACGTCCATCAACTCCCCGCATTTTCTCAAATTTGAACACCCTTGCATTTACTGAATTTGCATTCCACAATCGATTTCTTGCGACACGCGCGCGCGATCATGTTTTTGGAAATATTACCATTGTATTTTATCTATTTATTTAATCATATTCCACTCAAAATATAATACAAAATAAAATAATAATAACAACATAAAACAACTGAAGTAATGAGATGAGAAACACTGTAAACATAACATGCTTGGTAAAAATAGGCCATAAGAAAAGGAGAATAAATCATAAGATATCAGTACGTTATTAAGAAACAAAATTTGATGACCTATTATTAATAAGACAAAATATCTATGAAGAATACGGGAATAAAATAAGTAATGAAAATACCTTTTTGTCATTTTCAGCAACGTCGAGAGATTGATGAGTTTTACCGACGATATCTTACCGCTGAGGAAACACGATATATTGAGCTTGTTATGGTTGCTGATAACGCATTGGTAAGTTAAGACAGACTGAAGAGAAGATAAGGAGAGTGGTAAAAGATGAATAAAAAGAATGGGAAAACCAACTTAAACGAACAAACAGTTAATAGAGTCGTAAAGTAAAGTAAAGCAAATTTTGCTTTAGTCAATAAAACGATTTTCTCAATATTCATTTGGTTGTTTCAGTACAAGAATTTTGACAGCAGCATCGAGACGACCACAGAACGTATGATCCGACTTTCTAATGCAGTAGACACGGTATGTTAATAGTAAAGCAAACTATTTGCTAACTTAAAGGAAAAAATAACTCAAACCATAACGACAAGTGTAAACGATGGTTTCCACTTTTGTATTTGGAGAGGCGAGACCTCTAAGATAAAACATGGTAATATAGGGGATCAATGTGGTCACAATCAAACAAGAATAAACCGATCAAAAACATCTTGTCATAGAGCATTTTCACTTTAATTTAATTGTTTGATTTAGCTTGAGCAAATTTTATCCAAACTGTCACAAATCATAGTTTTCCTTGCATGTTGTTGAAAAAATGATGACACTAATTCCAAATGTCATTATATACAGGCCATGCATGTTATAGTATTTAGGAGAAGGGGTTTAGTTTCTTCATATAGATCCCTTGGTTCATTTTCTGTTTACTTTCTTAATACAGATCTATAGTCGAATTAACATACGGGTTGTGCTGGTTGGGGTCGAGATATGGTCTGATAGAGATAAAGTAAGAGCCAGAAAGCAATCGATCCCACTACTCGATGACTTCAGAATATACAAGAAAGATGTGTTGCGCAAAAAGTTTAAGGGACATGATAACGCTCAACTTCTTAGGTAAACCACGCGACTAAGCAAACCTATAAAATATGTGCGTTAGTAGACGCAAGAGGAGGCGTTTTTGTGTGAGTAGGAAACAGCGGTGTGTCGTAACCGTAGTTTCTAAGAAAACATGCGAATCATCTGCTGTAAACTGTACCGTTTCCTACTCATTTAAATACCACTGTAGTGTCATGGAACTCATTTTTGTGTGCTCTTTAGAGTATCAGAAACACAGCAAATAATTCAGGCGTACAAACTCGTGCTTTCGTACGAGGTGCGGAGAGGGGCATTCTGAGAAAAAAAGGGTTTCGCTCAAAATGAAAACCATGTAACCCAAATGAGATCAAAACACCGCACTACTAAATAAGTTAATTGTAGCGAATTTGTTTTTCAGTCAAGAGAGCTGGGTGGATGCTGCCGGTCGTGCTTATCTGTATGAAATGTGTAAAGACACTTCATCTGCTATTGTTGCGGTAAGATTGGAGGGGCAGTTCAACAATGTTATCTATTCAATAAGATTGTTTTAGGTCCATACGTATATCACTAAATGTAATAATGGCATTGATACAAATATATTTTTATATGTATATTTTTTGTTGGTTCTTGGATTTCTGTCCATGGTTTTATAATATTATTTTCCTAGTGGAATCATGATTCCATTGTCGGGCCATGGATCGCCTCTGCACATGAAATGGGTCATAACCTAGGCATGGATCATGATGAAGGTAAGCTCTTCATATCAATAAAAAAAATAATCGAAACAACAACAAAAAGTTTTCAAGACTTCAATCTTCAAGACTTCACAACAATTCACAATATTTCTGAAAAGAGCATCTCAAATATGGGTCTCGTATCCTATCGAGTCGAGAATTGAACACCACCAAGGTATCTAAAAACGTACTATTGGGAACATAGTGTTCGATATAGTAATCTTAATTTCAGGCATTACACATTGGACATTATTCGAAGTGGCTGTCACATCTTTAAAAGTGCTCACAGTATTTTTTACCACTTAAGCCAAAATAACTCTATTCTCTATTCCCGACATATACAATTCATTTTATCTAAATATTTCAGAGATTGGTCACTGCACTTGCTTAACCCCACGTGGATGTATTATGGGAGGACACAAGTAAGTTCTTTTGAACCGATTCATATACTGATGTGGAGCATGTTCAGTACACTTGCCAAATCTGTACATTTTTCATGAGTCGAACCCACACTGCTTGCTACTCATGGTCTGGGGTTTTTTTTTGTCTTTTATTTTTATTTCAGGACACGTATCGCAGGTTTTTCTGATTGCAGCCTTGAGGCTTTGCAGAAATTGGAAGACTTCTGTCTTTACGATTTACCAACGAAGGTGAAATGTTATTCTCGTTATTCTATCAAAGCTAATTAGTAAGACGTCCTCGATATTGCACTGAGTATCTGAATAGATCCCTTGCATGTGATGTCAAAGCAGCCCCATCTGGAGGACAAAACAAAACGTTTTTGCTCCCTTGAATTGTGAGCTGAAATTCATTGTTTTGTCCTCCAGGTTGAACTGCATTCCAACGAACTGCGGCTATTCTGACTTTTGATGCTCGTGTTCTGTAGGAGGTGCAGGCAAAATGTGGAAATGGTATCATTGAAGAAGGAGAAGAATGCGACTGTGGCAACGAAAAGGTACATTGTTTTTTTATTTTCCTTGATGAACGACATGTGTAGGAAGTCTTCAGCATCTCGTAAGATCTTTTGTGATTGGACAAATAAATATAATTCTTTGTCTTTTCTTTCTGTTCATAATGTGCGTATTGTATTAAATACTTTTACAATGTAATTGAATTTCACTAGAGCTAAAAATATCAATTTAGATGTATAAACGGTTTGTCCCTTTTGTGTGAAGTTCGACTGATCCTATAAGGTCGGTACACACTAGGCGACAAGTCGCTTCAGTATGCACTGGTTCAATAATCTAACCGGTTGGATGTCATGCGGCAAGTCGCAGCGACAAAATTCTGTCGCGGCGACAACAATGTTCGTCAAAAATACTTAATACACACGGGGGAAAATTATTGCTGCGACCTGTCGCGTGGACTAGTCGCAGCGACTTGTCGCCTAGTGTGTACCGACCTAAAGGGGCTGCCGGTTTATACGCAGTGATCCAGCCCGGTTTTTTTGTTTTTTTGTATTCAAGCTCTCAGATCGTAAAAACAAAAGAAACCAGCCTGCCAGAACGGACTGGCTCACTCCATATAAATATAAATAACCACTATGACAATACGCAGTATATAAAAGTATTATTCTTGATTCGTTATGCTATCATGAATACTTCCATGCATTTGAGGACACAAATTCATCTACAGGGATAATATGGCTCAGCTTCGTGGTCAATATTCTGTATCTTTTTCTCATTTTAGAATTGCGAGCTGAAGGACAAGTGCTGTGAGCCCAGAAGTTGTAAACTAAAAAAAGGATCACAGTGCAGCGACTTCAACCATCCCGCTTGCTGTAATCAATGCCTAGTAAGAGACAGAATGTTACGAAAGTGACTTTGGGGAGGGGGGAGGGAGGAAGAACCTTGTGCGAACGTTTTTCCTGTGTTGCCATTTTCCACTACTCCGTACGCGCACCATATCTTTATTCTATTAATGCCCTCAAAAAACCGTACCAAACCTCAATTTCAACCATTAAAATATACCACGGTCATCTTTGTTATACCAGTGTGATAGTAACTCACATTTCCTTCAAATTCTATGTCGATCATCCTATATGGATGTGCTGCCCTTCAACCATAGAAAACATAGAATAGATTAACGTAACCTGCATGCAGACTCCTATATAAAGGCTGTAGCTACAATCTTGGACAACAGTGGTATGCACATGCATGGACTGTGATAGTATTGTAAAATAGGCTAGCGCTGAATTTGAAAACTGAGAAACCCCCCCCCCCCCCCCACTCCCACACACACACACACACACACATCAATGTTGGTATAAAGCTGTGGCACTTCTCAATCTAGAGCATTCAACATTGTCTAAGGGGGAGGAGGTGGAAAATAAATATATCGTCATAATTAAGATGCTTTCAAATAGATCTTACAGGTGTTAACTATTTATGTTCAAGATTGCAGGCATGCTACAATTCATAGTACAAAAATATCAAGTTTATTTTGCTTCTTTTTTTTTTTTTTTTGACAGTTCAAGCCGCAGGGTGAGGTTTGCAGGCCTCCACAAGGACAATGCGATGTCGCTGAACACTGTAGCGGAACGTCAGGCAAGGTGACATAATCAACAGTACTCAGATGTTGTGTAACACGAAAAACCTATTTATGCTCTCTCTTGAAAACACCCATAGCACAATGACGTAAGAGATCGATTTGTTCAAGATGCGACGAGTTTGAAGCTATACTCGAAGGGTACGGCGTCTCTTTGAATATTAGTCTTGTTTAAAACGATTTTCCTTCGGACAGTACATAATACAATCAACTGACTCAACTCTCGGTACTGCGGCTTAAAGTTAAAGTTATAGTTAATTATAGATCCTCCTTAAGAGACAAAAGTACATTAAATTAGCTTATTTATATTTGACAATATTTGTTGTTTTCTCAGTGTCCGGCAGATGATTTCATGCGCAATGGAGAACCATGCAACAGCGAAAAACAGGTACTACATGCATGGATATCAGTAGAAAACATATCACAAGACCAGTATCAGGTATTTGTGTATTTACAATCAATCGCTATGTGCATATTGTCAGGTTATACCAGGAGTCTCTTACAATGTTCATACGTACAAGCACATCCTGACTCCTCCAATAACTGCTCGGTATATACGCATTAACCCAAGTCACTGGTTTGGCAAGAAGTGTCTTTATACGGAGCTCTATGGATGTACTGGGAGTGAAGGTACTTTAAATCATTAATAAATAATATATTCTCTTAAAGCTGGAGATACAAAGTCTATACAATATTAGTTGTAAATGTAAAAAACAAGTTGAACACCGTTCAATGGTAGTAGTGGTAACTGACGTTTCGGACGTTAGTCCTTCGTCGGAGTAATATCATATTATCTAGATATTATCTAGAAACACCGACGCAGTCCTACCTAGTATTGTTTACTAGTTTTTACCTCTATACAATATACTCTTGTTTCCTAGACAAATGACAAATTTTGAAATGATTGACTACGAGTTGAAAACGTGTCAGAGTTTGATGCTCGTTTCCACAACGGTTGTTATTCTCATTTAAAATGCTTTTCGACTCATGGAGTTTTCTCGTAGAATTATACTAAATGTGAATGTTGTTTTTTATACATCCATTGCGTTTTGTCGTAGAGCACGTAGACAATATATAGAGCTGAGCACATACTGATTAGTTTAAATCCATTCATCAGCTTCTTCTAACACCAATAGCAAGACACCACTATCTACTGGAGAATATTGCATAAAACCGCAAAGAAATACCTGCAGACCACGTGATGGTACACACCTCACACTCACCAAGACAATAGACTGTAACACGAGAGAGATGGAGTTTGTACTGTCAGCGGATGGCCTATTGAGACATGCGTGTAGCAATACTCCAGTTTGTCCAGCAAATTCTAGGAATGAGGCAAACACACTTCTTGTTATTAGTGGAAGATGCACGAATGAGCAAGCAAAATTTGAAAGAACACAAGGTTTGGTCATTCACTCACTCACTTCCTCACTGCCTCACTCACAGTATGCATTTACTTCATCTTTTTATCACAA
This sequence comes from Diadumene lineata, assembly GCA_918843875.1. Lineage (NCBI taxonomy): Eukaryota > Metazoa > Cnidaria > Anthozoa > Actiniaria > Diadumenidae > Diadumene > Diadumene lineata. The sequence goes on along the minus strand of OU974072.1, from coordinate 3,183,209 downwards.
TCACGGTTAGGACTTGGTTGGTTACCTAATGATGATGGTATGCAGTAAAAATGGTTGGGCCGATGTGATGGTCGATAATGTCAGGAGTGATAATGGTGGCGGTGAACACAGTGTTGATGGTGGTATAAATATTCAAAAATGATGATCTGATGATGATAATATTGACTTGTGACGATGGTGGTAATTTTGATGATGATGATGATGACAATTATTTAATATGATGATGAACATATTACGGTGGTTAAAATGCTGATGATATGGGAGATGATGATAATTTGGTGTTGATGGTGATTGATGCCAAACTGGCTATACCGGATAGAAGTTCAACTATAATTGAACTTTGATCTCTTCGTTAGGTGTAAAATACGAGGTAAATTTGACACCGTATAAAGATGATGGCGATGCTGACGTTTCGGACGTTAGTCCTTCGTCGGATACTTATGGTATCTTATTAGTTTTTATCTCTTACTTAGGTGGTTCTCTCAAGCACAAGGCTAGTGGTATGTGTGTTCATCCTTTCAATGGTGCCAAACAAGAAGGTGGAAAACTGTGCATATACCCTGGCTGCGATGAGGCGAGAATAAGAATCGACTTCATGAACCAAGGTATATATATGTTTATATATAAAGAGGTTGGACCAACCAACAAGCTAATCAAGAAATACATTTATCACCCATTTATGTTCCGACTTGTTGTCGCATTTTTAACAGAATAGTAATACTGGTCCAATAAAATCAATTAAGGATTTCGGAATCCGGAATCTTCAAGGAAAAAACTATAGGGAAAAGCTTATGCTTTATTAGCAACCCAATAAAGATGATAATTATTGTTAAACTATGATTGATGAAGGTTTCTGGCAGTTGGGATCGACCGTAATTTTAAAGCAAAGTTAGTTGAAATGATTTTGATCCCAATCCCAAACCGGGCCACTGAACAACGGCAACACTTAATAATAATAATAAAAATGATAATAATGAACTTTATTTGCTTATGTCTCCACATTGTTTTCATTACCGTAGATTGTCTTCTGCCTCTTGGGATGGCCAGCGGTAAAATCAAAGATGATCAGATAACAGCATCATCGTTTGTCGGAGAGGACCATCAAGCTAAGTTTGCTCGTCCAGCGCAGGGCACTAACAACTCGTGGTGTGGGCTAGACGATAAGGATCAGTATTTACAAATAGACCTTACCCAGGTATGATCTTAAAACTGTGAAAACTAATGGTCTTTCCAGCTCCTTTATGATATAAGACAGGCATCTTCGACTCGTCGCAACCCAGGTAGTGGTCCCGTGGTCGATTCCTCTCTATTCACTATCTGGGTTCCAGTTTGGCAATGCAAATTCAATTTCTCTGGTATGCTGAGTAGTAATAGCCAACTGATTTGTGGCTGAGCAAGTTACGTATCGAAATACCTCTGACACGTTGCTGAAGTATTTTAAATTCTTTATAACGTTTTTATATTTTCATTTCAATTTATTTAAAAAGTTTTGTCTGAAATCGTATCCCTGATATTATACTTGTTATCCTCCAGACATCTACTATCTCGGGGATTTTGTTAGGAGGACTATACTGGGACTATGTACAAGGCTATTATATTCTCTACAGTCAAGACGGTCAAAACTGGCACACTTACACAGACATAAAAGAAACAGCAGGATTTAATGTAAGAACACAATCGAAACACAATACCAAAAATTTTGTTTAATACATACTTACGCAAATGCACCTCTATTAGCCTTTGGTATATGTAGGTTACATGTTCATTTTCCAACTGTCAATAAACTGTACAGAAACCCCTGGAATTTAATGTCAGATAAAAGAATGTGTAAAATAATTAAAAAAGATTGATCTTTACAAACGAGTTGTCGCAAACTGTACCTTCAATGGCTTCCAAAAACTAGCATGCGTGCTTTATTAGACACGTAACTCAAGAAGTAAAGGCAAGTCGATGCAAGCCGTTTGAGCAGACAGAGCAATTCTAATTACTAACAGAGATTTTTTAATTTCCAAGTCGTATTGCTATATGGGAAAATGTACTGACACAAGGAAGACGCAGTGCTCAGAATTGTGGGGACCCAGTAAGTACACTAAGTTAGTCAGTCAGTGGGTACAACAAAGTAAACTGGAGATATTTTCCCATTTTCAGGTGCAAATTCGGCCGATAAGGTCTGCTACGATAAATACAATAAAGAAGGAAAAAGCTATGGAACATGCAACCCGTCAAGAAAAACACGCTGCACTACCAAGTAAGTCAGTAGGTAAATTGAGCGCACACTGAGGACAGCTGCCTTCGTGATCAGGGAATTCGACATGTCTTTTTTTTTCTTTATTTGGAATTCAATTCTTCTTTCAAATTTCATAAGACCCATTTTCAGTTCCAACGACTGATTTATTCATGTTTTACTTGACTGGACTTACTCAATTGGAGTCTTATCAAAACTACTTATTACTCAAACAATTATCTGTGGGTAATAGAAGCTACTTCTAGATCCATTTTGCATTTTTTTGTTCATTTAGTGATGTCATGTGTGGTCAGCTTCAGTGTTTGGATAGAAACAACGACAAACCTAACGTTGACTATGGTACTAGCTATCAAAGGCTAACTGTATCTGGTGGAAAACAATGCAGGTATACAACCAACCAATTCCAACCAACCAACCAACTGACCAACCAACTGACCAACCAACTGACCAACCAACCAACCAACCAACTGACCAACCAACTAACCGACCAACCGACCAACCGACCAACCGACCAACCGACCAACCGACCAACCGACCAACCGACCAACCGACCAACCGACCAACCGACCAACCAACCACCAACCAACCAATCAACCAACCATCCAACCGACTAACCAAACAACCAACCAATCAACGAATCAACCAACCATTCAACCAACCAATGAAATACACATCCACCGCAGTTAACCAAAAGCAACGAAAACAGTAAAACAATAAAAAATAAATATAAAATATTGCATTCACTTTTCAAGTGTTGCATCTCTAAAGATGAGTGACTACGTCGGTCTTGGGATGGTCAAAGATGGAACAAAATGCGGTCCAAACAAGGTATATCACCATTTTTTTAATCAAGAAAATTTTAAAACGTTAAGTCCAAACCAACCCCCTTGGTAGAATAATTAGTTTTGCTGCATACATTTATGTTTTCTTCAAATATTTAATTTGTCGTTATAACTGCAACTTCCTTTTCATTAGATCACCCTAAATCAGTTTGATAAAGTTTTTAGACTAGGTTTTTACTGCATCTGTATTTTCTGCCAAGGTTTGTCTTGACTACAAGTGTCAGAGAATTTCCAAGAAAACATGTCCAGTTGTCAGAGGCAAGGAATGTGCTGGAAATGGAGTAAGTCGAGATGACATTGTCAGTAACGCCAGGCAGCACGCACGGATCGGAGTCGAATTTCTTTTGCACTTTTTACCTAATCTGGCGAAAGAAAATGTTCACTCAAATACTATGAGCCCTTATCTCACATGATAGGTGAAAAGTTCCGACAGTTTTGAAAGGCTCGTACTTCCACCGATCCGTGGGATTTGCCTGATTAATGTATTATTAATATGCATACCGCGGCTCAAAATCTCCATATTACAGTTTACGAACATTGTTTCGCTACTCGGCATATTCTTCTGCTCAAGTTTGTTCTTTGACTATAGGTATGTTCTAATGAAGGAAAATGCGTATGCAATCAAGGCTATAGCCCTGAATCATCATGTTCTAAAGGTATGTAGAATAATCAAAACCAACTTAAACATTTATCATCCGGCAACAAGCCAACCAAATAACTAAATACAGTTTCAACTAAGTAGTCCCCATCTACTCCGCTGCTAATGTTAGCCAAATTAATTACAACACAATAACGCATAACGCGTTACCGTTTGTTCCCTATGCACTCACTCTCGTCAAACTAAATAAAATCTAATCAAGTTAACAACTCTACCTGCAGCAATTTCACCAGTCAATGGTGGATGGAGCTCCTGGTCTTCTTGGTCAGAATGTTCTCGGTTGTGTAATGGTGGTACGCGCATGCGTTTTAGATACTGTGATAACCCAAGACCTATCAATGGAGGGGAGATGTGCAAGGGTGAAAGGGTAAAGGAAGAACCATGTAACACAGAAGATTGTCCAGGTATTTTATCAAAACTTCAAAGTTATCAAGTTTTTAAAATCTAGAATTTAGATTCTTCGATAGAGTGAATATTGTTGTAGAACTTTCGATTCCAGAAGAGTATAACGCGGCATCTGTTATTTCAAAGGTGCGCCTCGAGCCATGTGATCGAAAATGTGTGGATGTTGATCCTGTTCAGATAAACCTGATTATTTAGTTGGGTTTAAGGAATTATGCAAGTGGAAGCATGATCCGAATTATGCAAGAGGAGAGCTCGTTTCTCTAGAAGTGCTCATTTGATCTATTTGAGTAAAATAGTAATAAAAAGAGATATTTTGTTTAAACTCTAGGAACGGAAAGTCTTGGCAGGGACTTCTTATATATCCAGTCACTAATCATTATGTATTGGACACATTTTTACTGATTGCTTACCTAAGAGTTTTTCAGCCCATAAATCTATCACGTTATCTCATTGATTGATTGACTGATGCAAACCGTTTTTCAATGTGCACGTGTTTTTTTGTCAGAGGCTCATTCTTGCCGCCATCTACAACAGCTCGGTAAAGCAGCCAATAAACCCTACAAAGACAACTTCTACACGATTAATCCCGACGGCAAAGGCCCTGTGAAGACGTATTGTGACATGTCACGTGATGGTGGTGGATGGACATTGCTTGTGACAAGTTTTACCAACTCTTGGACTAGTCAGACAGTAAAGAAAAAGAATGAACAAACACCAAGTCTGAAGAAAGACTATTCGATCTTGTACAGAGCTGATGATATTAAGAATAGTTTGAATGTCCAAGGGGGTTTCTTTCAATATCGAATCGAAGCTAATAAATTTGGTAAGTTGAAGATTAAGGCTTTATTAATTTTTTTGGTAACAGTTCCAGTTGTGAGAGGTTGCGGTCTGTTTGGACGTAACGTTGACATTTTGATGACGTGCTATTAATTTAACCCCACGTTCCCCTCTTGTCATATTTATTTTCCGAAATCAAAAATTTTTCATATACTCACTTTTTGACTGTGTGACTGAATTCATGACTTTTCAGTTGTAATATTTTATTTATAAACTTGAGGATGATTTTGTTACGTTTCAAGGCCGCTGGGGTGGTATATGGAAGGCTCCTCGTAGTTACAGTTTCCTGGCAACAGATAAGACACAAACAAACGTACAACTGGTTACCAAGTTTGACAACTGGACGTACTCATACCTTGGAATAAACAGAAGAATGCCATATCTTTACGGAGCGAGGCTAACTCTTGTAGACGACCCTTCTACCAACATCTATGGATCGATCACCGGTAGGTGTACCCCGGGCGACGTCTAGTACGACGAACAACAATTACAGATTGATTCAGAGTAGTCATGTCCTACAAAAATTCTTCAATTTTTTCGCTTACTATAGACGGCTCGTACACTGACAAGCCTACAAAATTAGTAAACGTGCTTTACTTATCTAATGTCAAAAAATGCAAGTCATTTTTAATACCATGGAATTGTGTTTGAAGGTAATAACAAGGAGTATCATCCTGCTCCTTGGATATATGGAGCTGAACAAGAATCGCAACCTGCTCATATCTGGTATTGGGTTAGAGAGGGAGAATATAAAGACCCCAAGTCTTGTATGGATATATTAACAAGGACTCTGGAGAGTAACACTGAAGCTAAAGGTACACTGCTTACACTGCATTTATAATTAATCTCTATTAGAATGAAAAAAAAAAAAAGATGAAGATCCATCTGATTCTAAGACCGAGTAATCGACTCTCTTCATTGCGATCACGACTCTTACCAGAATATGTATTTATTTATGCCAGATTTTATAATCACGAGGAGAAGCAACAATGGGACACAAGGTCCCGTACAAAGTTCTGGACTGTGTAACACAATAGCTCAGCAACATACTAACTTACAACATTGATATTTTAGATGGAATTTACACAATAAAAAAAGATGACAAGCAAGTGAAAACCTACTGTGACATGACTCGCAACGGAGGAGCCTGGACACTATTACTTACCAGTTCCTCTCGGGGAGGTTGGACTGGCTCCAGTATCAAGCAACGTAATCAAGACAAACCATCCCTGAACAGCGACTATTCCATAATAGAACTCAGTGATGTTATAACAGAAAATCGAGAATTTCAGGTACGAGTCCATTATCTAAGCAATGTTAGCCTCCTATAATCTCCCAGAGGTTTTCTTTTCTTTTCTTTTCCTTAATTTTCTTTTTTTTTTTTTAATTATTACAGACTAAAATTAGTTACAATCAAATTCGTTGTATTGTGACTCGAACTGACCTTTATTCTATGGACCGTCAATCAATTTTATGGGCGGAGCTTGCTGATGTAACACATTCTGTTATAAGCTAGTTGATGGTCTAGAAAAGACTGTTCTTTCACTATGACACCGACATACGTGGTCATAAATCATTTAAAAATATATATTTTTCTTTTGAATATTATTGATAAGCAAGTGTCAACTATTTAGTATCGTATCGAAGCGGATGGTGACAACTCGTGGGGTGGTATTTGGGAAGCGCCAAAAGGTTACACCCTCTCTGGGACATCTGATCAGCAGACTAATATACAACTACTTCAAAAGTTTGGCTCTTGGGACGAGAACAATAGTAAACTAAATCAACGAGCTCCGTATATCAAGCAAACAAACACATTTACTACATCTGGTCCTGGAGGAGATGAAGATGGAACAATTGTTGGAGGAAAAGGAGTCTATATTAAAGATGGGAAACAGAGGCCACGATTTGTACGAGTTTGGGTGAGAGAGGGTACAAGGTACGATGGTTATAGCAAGGTTAAACAATAGAGAAAAGTATATTTCAGCAGGATGCGTGACTTTGCAATGAAATAATAAGTAAAGAAAGAAAATGAACAAGAATGAAGTGATCGAGCACTGGAGTTAATGAACTGATAGTCAAACCAACAAATAAATAACTAAAGGAATAAATATATTCATGATCTATTCAGTAAATAATATAATAATTGAATCCATGAATACATGAAGAGCTACAAACTATACGATAAGATACTTCTTTTTGTAGTCGTTCCTGTTTTCAAATAAAAGCCAGAGGAGAGCGTCAAGGCTTAAAATTCAACGATGGTGTGTACATGATAAAAGTAAAAGACAATCAAGAATATTTACCAGCTTACTGCGACATGACGTCAGAGTCTGGGGCTTATACTTTACTAGTTACCAGTGCACACGGTAACTGGCGTGTCAATGACGTGAAGGCTCGAAATACTCGTACACCGTCACTTAGCAACGACTATTCTATATTAGGTAACTTAATGTCTAGTCTTTATTCCTGATGATGTAATTTTGCTGTATTGAGCCCTTAAAAAAGATCGCATTCTTGTACCTCAAAAATTGCTGTACGCCGAAGAGATCAGATTCAAATAGGTAATTGCTGGTTAGCACTGTATTGCAAAAAAGACACCAAAATGCCAAATTGATATCACTGAGTTAAGGTCTCGGTTGACCTTTTCGGAGACCAATTAGTTCTGGCAAGCTACAGTATATTGAGACGTTCATAAAGAGGATTTAATTATTGTATTCATCTATACATGCTGTAGCCACTTGATTTAACGTTCTGAGATAAACCTGATCATAATATATCCATTTCCGTGTGTCTTACAACTTCTTACAGGAATCGCAGATAGCATTAAAAACACCAGCAGCGCGAAAACATTCAGATACAAGCTTGAAGCCAGTAGCACAGGACATTGGGGTGGTGTATGGGAAGCACCCGTCGAATACAGGTACCAAATATATTCTGAACATCGGATGAAATACAGACGTCCCCTCCACTACTCCTACGGGGAAAAGGCTAGAATAACGTATATGAGCATTGATTTATGATTGAAATTTAGTCAAAGATGGCATAGCAATATACTGTCGAAACATGTTGTTAACAAAGCTGCTGTGTTGTTGTTGTTGTAGTTATTTCTTTCTTTTTCTCACAATCGTATACCAGTGACTCTCATGCATTTCAGACTTCTTTGCTCACTGCGACAAAGGGTATGTGTAAAATATTCCACAATGTATGGAACTAAAACTTGCAATTTCACAAGATCAACAAAAACTTGAAATTATAAATCAACAACTTTTTTTACTTCAATTTCAGCTTCGTGGGTTTGGATCCCATGCAAGACAAAGTCCGCCTCATCAAAAGATTCGATGATTGGAAAAGTGGGAGGGATACCGTACAGAATAGAATGGCTTATCTTGGGCCGTCAGACTCGCTGTTAACAACAAATGATTACTCTAGCGGACATGGCACAGGGACGATCATCTCAGATAACGTCGATCTTAAACCTGCTTATTGGATTTATCCAGAGATGTATGAACCTGGAGTTATTTGGTATTGGATGAATGAAGATGATTGTGACCAGTCCAGGAGATCAAGTATGTAGTATGGAAATGCACTTTTTGATGGTCTCAGTCAGTAGCTTTTAGATACCAAAATCTAGAATTAGTGCATTTTGCGTATCGAAAATCCAAACACTTCTGAATCTGAGCTCTTGTCAGGTTACCGACTGCATAATAAAAATTTATTTGTTTTTTTTTCTTTATTTCTTTATTTGTTTTTTTACTTGCTTGTTATTCTTGTTTATTTGGTTGGTCAATTGTTTATTTGTTTGGTCAATTGTTTATTTGTTTACAAATGATTGAAGTTATTTCGGTTTGAAACACGGCGAGTTGTGTAGGTTTGACGTTTATTTGTTTATTTGTGTGTTCATTTGTTCGTTTTTTTTTCTTGATTTGTTGATTTATTTGTTTATATGTTTTGTTTATGTTTTTTATCGCAGTCAATGGTGGTGTATCTGGTTGGGGATCCTGGAGTGCCTGTGACAGCCTCTGTAAGCCGGGCAAACAAAGAAGACAAAGGCTATGTAACAATCCTAAGCCAAGATGTGGTGGTGATCCTTGCGATGCAAAGCAACTAGCGGAACAAACACAAGATTGCAACATTTGTCCAGGTTAACAATATTTATCAGTTATAAAACGAAATAAAAATATTAGGTCATCTTTCTTATATTACAAACGTCAAAATTCATGCTTACCTTTTTGGTGACTTGCATGACAGGGTATAAATGACAACGTAATTGTATCAAAATATAAAATAAGATATTGACTCAATTACTTGCACTTGAAGAGCAAAATTCATGTTATTTAAAAAACTATATTTAAAATAATTCCAAAAAAAAAAAAAAAAAAAAGCCTTGAACAAATAGCGAACTATCGACTGGCAAGAATATGTGTAACTTGGCCGTCTCACCTGACCGAATTTTCTAACTAAGCCCCTAGCTACATGATCAACGCATATTATTTAAGCCCGGATTTTAATCAAATCAAAGCCAATCGCATATCAATTAATAGTTTTCACGACTTTTTATTTTCAGAAAGTCCAATAAGATCTGCTACCAATCTATGTGTTCAGCCTCAAGCTAGTGGCTGTTCTTTTCGTGATGGAACGTCTCTTGTTTATGGCAAAGGTACTGCTGACTGCTCCAAGGAGAACCAGGCATTTATATTTGGGGAAAATGGTATTCTTATCCACAAGTGTAGCGGCAAACTGGTTTGTCCAAAAGGTAGGAACATTCTAGTCTGCGATGCTGGCCTTGACATTTCCATCTGACCGGCTACCTGATTTTTCTATATCTTATTTTTGGTTTGTTTTTGTCGTATTTAATTTGGTCCGATTGTATCACAAGTGTTTTCAATTTCTTAATAGTTGTATTTTTGTATTGCATGGTTACTTGTATACTTTGCTCACTTACTTGCACATTTGCAATTATTTCCATCAATCGCACCCTTGCTCTTTTTACAAGGTCAATCTGGTAATCTTATCGGAGCATCGTTGGTGTTGTCATCAAGCTGTGACAAAAACCAAGCGACATTTGTAAGGTACGACTTTGAAAGATACACATATATATACATTTCAAAAGAGGAAGGAAAAGCTAGGTTATCTAGAATTCATGTTGGTTTCAAAAGATGAACTCCCACCTTCAAGGGTTACTTGGAAGAACGTAATGGAAAGAGGAAGAGACAGGAAACCCAACGAAGTTGCTTGCAAAACTGGCAACACCATTGGGCTTCGTTTTTCGCCCAAAAACAAATTCGCAAAGCAAAACAACGAAACCCAAAGGGGTTACCAGCGGAAGAAGCTACGATACAACACTGCTGGACAAAATCCTTTTTTAACAGCCATACACACCAACCTGACTCTATCTTACCTTAGTTATGATAAACTGTTATTTTTCCTTCTGTAAATGCTATAATATACTTATATTATTTACATCATTTTTGTATTTTTTTTTGTATCCTTTAAACCTTCCCCCGACCCCTCATCCTCCTAACACAATGTTCACTTCATATGCCAATGTTTTCCAAAGCAACCATGGTGAATTACTTTATTAGTGTGTGTGTTTGTGTGTGTTGAGGTAAAGGGGATGCATGGGGTAAATATGCATATGGACCATATGTGTTGTCAGTGTGGGATTGTAGCGTCATGTAATGTTTCTTACTATTATGCAGGACAAGGATGAAAAACCTCAAGCATTCGTCAAGTGGTTTATGTATTCATCCAGAAGGAGGCCTATCTCAAGTGAGAATGGGCATGGTATTATGGAATACTTGTGAAGAGCAAAGACTGAAGCATGACCTATTCAGGCTCACTTAGTGTGAACGATTCGCTAGCTACGTTCAATTGAATAAAATCATGAATCAGTACTTATTAGATATCATATAATATTAATCATAAGAGAGCAGTCATTATTTGTGTCATCATTTGTGGCATTTATGAGGGAGGAATGATAATTTTCTGCTCGATGAATTTTCAATCCTCCTTTTACACTCTTACACTTGGGGGTTCGTGGGGGTCATTTAAGACGGCAAATGAAGCATACAAACAATCTTGCAGAAATTAAAACGAATGTAGAAAAAGTTGAAAATGAAATTAAATGAAAACTGATCATTAATTGTTCTAGCTAGTATTGTTTCTTATGGACAACACAAAGGACTGCTTGTCATGTTAAGTATTCTTCGTTTTCAAGTGACGTCATCAAAAGTATGACAAATTCATTTTTAATCAAATTGAAACATACCCACTATATGTTATAGCTAACGATTATTAAAATACTTTGTAGAAATAGAGGTCCAAAAATGTTGTTCATTTGCGAGATATTTAGGTAAAAATTGTGTCACGCAACGCTTTCGCGTAATTTCGAATCGAAGGACAAATATCGCGATAAATTCATCTTTATTATGAGACTTTGCCTTAAATAGACTTCTGGAGATTCAGTTTAACTACACAATTCAAAAGCCTCGTCTAAAATACTGAATTTGCCTTATTTTGAGACCACTAAAGTTCTATCCGCCATGTTGGATGATATGAGTCATCATCCAACATGGCGACGCCATACATTTTTACCAAATAACAATAATCTTTGATCGTCAATAGTTCGGTAACTATTTGCTCTAGAATCTTCAAACTTGGCAGAATTACATTGTTTTGAATGCTCTCAAAGGATATAAATGTAGTTTTTCAGTAAGATTTAAAATAAAACATTTTGCCTGAATTATCACGTGGTTGCAAACGAAGAATTCAGGATAAACGACGCAAACACAGAACAACCAAATAAATATTCAATTTATATTTTCTAAACATTGTCTCACAAACTTTGTTGATTTGCAAAAAAATATTTCGATAATGCAAGCAATCAAAATGACACTAAAAAAAACAGGAAAAAAACATCGCAACCTATCCAGAATGGAACCTCTCGAGTGCAGTGCCCGTCTACTCATAGACACAAATCTTTGGTCAGAAAAAATAAAAAAAATAAAGCCTAGTCAGTTTACGATATTATCACATTTCCACTTACCTCCACTTACCTTGTACCCGGTCGATAGTCGTTTATGTGTTGACAAGCATCCAACTCGCTCTAATCAAAAGATCAGTGAGTGAGGACGAGAACCGGCCACTTTATACGCGGTTAACACCACGAGCTAATCGGACGCTTGACAATAGCCCTGAAGTGTGATGACGTTTTACCCCCGTCTCTATACCATAATAGTTTTAAAAATCCTTTCATATTCAAATTTTATATTCCCTCGAGAATAGAGGAACAATAGTCATAATTAGTGAACAAAAGCAATGTGAAAAGGATTCTGGTCTAGCCACGGGGGTAAAACGTCATCACGCTTCAGGCTTATTTATATAATCGAAAAATCTTTAGTCTTTCGTCCGCAGTTGATTGTTATGGTGATGACATTGATACCAATTCTCTAGGGTCATGGTAGCCAATCAAAATCAACCTTATTCTGCTGCGTCAACGATATGGGTAATTTTTTTTCAGTTTTTCAATTGCCGTCAATCACTATGACGTCATGGCTTGTTTACATGAATAAAAATGCATCTAGTTCTGGCGAAAAATTATTCCTTCAATACATTTGGCTTTGTATTTATACTTATGATTTGTTTCAATATTATAAATGAACTTTTACCCTATTTTTCATTGATTTTAAGATGTTAAATCCCCTCTTTTGCCCATGATTCTTTGCATTACTAAAAAATAGATTTGTTTACATGTAACGTCATAGTGCTTGTGGTTAATTGCAGAAATGAATTAAAAAAAAAGGCATTTTAAGTTATAATTCGTTTTAAAACAAAATAGCTAGTACGTAAGAACTTTTATTTCAATATTAACTTTTTGCAGATGAGTACAATGACGAATACAAGGGCTTTATTGCAATTAAATAACAAATCAAAGATATACAAATAATCAAATTAAAAACAACAACAAAAAACACATGAGGATCTCAGCGATGGAGAAATATCTTACAACAAGAACTAAATAGATTGTAGGAATTATTGCAAACTGCTTTCATATGGATGGCAAAAAAACATTTAAATTAATTAAAGCAAGATCGACAAAAAAATGCAAACATACCGGCGCCACGTTTCTTGTCCTGTATCTGTCACTTTAGCACTGAAATGTTCGTCCTCAGTTCTGATTGCAATAAGCTAGTTCATGTCTTTAGAATTTTGAAAGTGCTATTTTTTCACCGCCTCTAAAAAGTTAACATTGTGCTAATTTTTCATTTCCATCCACTCCCTGATCTGGCAGTCCTACTTGGTTGACAAACATCGTATGTGAAAAGTTTTTTTGTTGTCAACAGTTGATAAATCTGCATTGATCCTAAAACTCGTGTTATGAATTGCCCGTAAAAAATTGATGAATGAGCAGAGTGAAATTATCTTCGTGATAGTGTTCGTCTTGCTTTTCACCTCTTTTGAATTGCTGCAAATGCAGCGCATAATTGTTTTGTTTTTGTTTTAATTTTTTTGTCGCCGTCGATTTTACTTTTAAAAGTAGACTACTAGTCGATAAGTAATGATTGAAAACGCCACAAAGAATCCACGGCCTTTTTTACCATCTGACAAACTTGTCAAATAAACTCTTGCAGAAAATACAACTTTTAAATTCTCCAGCTTTGAATGACTTCTAAGTATCAAATAAAATGTTAACAGCTCTGATGACTGCACATTTCAATAGTTAAAAACAGCGCCACAAGCGACTTTTTTCCATTTTGTCATTGAAAATATTTTGAAGCTTTTCTTCGTCGAATCGTATTTTTTTCTTTTTTCAATTCGGCGTCTTTGTTTCTCTTTCTCAGTCAAAACTCTTTTAGCCTGCAGCTTAACTTTATCATTTTCTTGCTCTTTGACAGTGTAGAAATACATTTTGAAGAAAGTTTTCAGTAAACTGCAAAAAATTGATTGTGAATTTTGTCAAAGTTTTGGCGCACGCGAATAAAACTGGTCAGCAACTTCGCGCGCGATGGGCACGGACGGACAACGTACGTACGGACGCGCGGGCTTCCTGTGTCGGTCGACGAAAATTCAGCTCGATGGTTTACCATATTTTCTTAATTATGGTGCTCCGCTTGCGCGGGCCTTCGGCCCGCGCGGAGCTCCGCTATCACCATGTGGGGAAGGTTCAAATCACTGCCCCCAGGGCTGTGGACCACTAGTGTGGACCTGGTCCATGGACCACCTTCTAATTCATGGACCCCCTTTTGGACTACCAATTTTTTTTTTATTATTTTTTACTTTATTCTTTTTCAAAGATTTTCAATGTTAAAGCCTGGTTTCTATATAATCGCCACAATCGCCGGAAAAAGTGACGAGCGATCGTGAAGCTAGACTCTTCCTCAGTCTCTCGCTCCGTCGCTACGCTCTCCGCATAGAGACTGTTACACCAGAATAGTAGCGAGTCTTTGATTGCCCGTTAGAATCTGATTTGTAGCTGAATTCCTATTGGTCGTATGCAAATCACAAAATTTATAAACAATGACAACGTTGAGCAGTGTATGGCAAGCCGATTGTAGCATTATTCAATTATTCCTAAATTCAATATTCAACCCAGTTTTTCAACTTATTTTTTTTAACATTCAACCATAAATCATTCAACATTCAACCACGGTCATTCAACCTTTGTCATTCAACATTCAACCACGGTCATTCAACATTCAACCTTTGTCATTCAACATTCAACCACGGTCATTCAACATTCAACCTTTGTCATTCAACATTCAACCTTTGTCATTCAACATTCAACCACGGTCATTCAACATTCAACCTTTGTCGTTCAACATTCAACCACGGTCATTCAACATTCAACCACGGTCATTCAACATTCAACCTTTGTCGTTCAACATTCAACCACGGTCATTCAACATTCAACCTCTGTCATTCAACATTCAACCACAGCCATTCAACAATCAACGCCTCTCAACGAGAATGCGCAACCGCCATTCATCGGTCAGCGGTTCTTGCTTTAAGGCATTCCCGAATATAATAAGTGACACATGAAAATTGACAAGATGGCGACAAATAATCAACTAGCTGAACTCGCCAAGTGCCTGACTCAGGCAGGTGAGATTGTTAAAGAGTTGACTGGAACATCGACGTCTACTTCAAGTGCAGAAAGACCAGCAACTTCATCAGCAAATGCAAACACACGAACGCAAACACGAATTGGAGCAGCCATTTCATCAGTACATCAAACTGTGAACAGAGCACAGTTGATGCTGACGAACTCGACTAACAGAGGGACCTTTTCCCGATTGAATGGTCGAGAACGTTTGAGAGCAATTTCAGGTATTACTTTGATATGTTTCTAGTACTTTTTTATCATTAATATATAAACATGAACATGAAAATATGCTGCCAATGTAGAGTGCACGCACTAAAAGTGTGCAACAGTTGCCACTATTTAGTGTTAAATAGCACTAGAGTGCAAACAATATATCCGTGAAACACTAATTACTAAATAGTACAAAATAGTGCTAATTAAACAAAAGAAAACGACAATAGAATTAGCATAAAATAGCACTATTTAGTGGTATTTATGTTGCACACTTTTAGTGCGTGCACTCTACATTGGCAGCATATTTTCATGTTCATGTTTATATATTAATGATAAAAAAGTACTAGAAACATATCAAAGTAATACCTGAAATTGCTCTCAAACATTCTCGACCATTCAATCGGGAAAAGGTCCCTCTGTTAGTCGAGTTCGTCAACATCATAGTTAGTAGAGGGGAATGGTTAGGAAGCCCGGCAAACTTCAAAGGGGGAAACAATAGGTATTCATCTGAGGTTGAACAGGGACGTCACGTGATCACGAGGGTGCACACTCTCGATCATAACAACAAACATGGCGGACGGTTTAGAGAATTTGTCCTTGATTGGCGATGATTTTGAGGCTGTTTTTAGACTTACTAGAACAAGATGAAGAAATGGAAGAGCATTTTACGGCTTCAGTTGAAGATGTCAGCATAATTTTGTTAGAAGTTTTGTATGAGCACGGTGTATGAAGAAAGTTTTCACCGGCCCGAAGACTTTGATCGGACATGCATCTGACACTAAATTTTGCCTTTCGTTGTCTTTGTGTTGACGTCAAAACCTTTCTCCCACCACAAAACATAAATAATTTGTATTGATGTTGAACGCATAATCATCTTATATTTATTTTTGGTGAGAGTTTGAAGGGACATAGACATAGAACTCGAATGACTTTCATAAGAGATGAGTTTCGTGTCAAAATCATCTGAACTCGCATAATCTTTGTCCCAGAAAAGCAAAACATTTATATTTTACAACTGTATCAAGCATCTAATGGTGCTATTTCTTGTAGGCTCAACCTGGAATTCATAAATTGTAATGATTTTCAGAAATTCTGCAACACGCTACGATTAGCAACTAAACATCCGTTGCAGCCAGCCGATTACAAGCATCCTGAACAAACTGTTCTGTCAGTAATTTAAATAGCCGGACGGCAGCATTTTGGTGGTTATGTTGTAAAAAAAATTCTGAAAAACATCAAAGTAAAAATTCAAGTAAAGTTAATTTCAAATCTGGTGCCGAGTTGGCTTAACACAGAATTAGTTAAGGCTCGATCGTGACACTAGTGATAAAAGCAAGGTATATGGCATATTTCAAAATATAAAAAGAAAATCTCTGATACCAAACAATTTCGACAATAAATATCTAAAACTAATATCCATGCTGTAGATATTACGGGTATAACTAAAAATTTAATGATGTCCAATTCTGAAATTTCAGTTGCCAAACAATCCTTATTATTCCATCAAGACAGAGCAACAAAAAAATATATTTATTGTTAATATTCAATAACTAACAATAATATAAATTGCTAGCTATAAGTTGCTATATGCGCCACGATTATTTATGCTACCAAAAACAGGACTGAAATCACAAGAAATAGTTAGATATTTCAACATCTTCGGTTGCACAATGCTTTTCGTAAGTATATACTCGGTCGTTATTGATCTGGTTTCGAATATTGGCGTCCATTTATCATGTCTTTCTTGACTTTTCCAGCCAATCTTCGCGCTATTTCCTATGCTTTTCGTTGACAGCCGAGCGAAGGGAACTTTCGTGTGCCAATTCCTTTCGTTCTTCGACATAAACCACAACCAAATACCTCACAATTACGACCTGACATGGTTCATTAAAAATCTGACTACTTTAAACTTTGCTAAAAACAACATAAGTCATTAAAATCGACGTAGAATATAGTTTGTTGTCATAGGACTCCCTTGTTGCTTTAGACAGACTGCTGATTGTGTGCACCTTCAGAACCACGTGACCAAGCATAAATCATAACAAAGAGTTGTCTCTTTGAAGTTTGCCGGGCTTCCTAACCATTCCCCTCTATTAACTATGTCAACATCGACTGTGCTCTGTTCACAGTTTGATGTACTGATGAAGTGGCTGCTCCAATTCGTGTTTGCGTTCGTGTGTTTGCATTTGCTGATGAAGTTGCTGGTCTTTCTGCACTTGAAGTAGACGTCGATGTTCCAGTCAACTCTTTAACAATCTCCCCTGCCTGAGTCAGGCACTTGGCGAGTTCAGCTAGTTGATTATTCGTCGCCATCTTGTCAATTTTCATGTGTCACTTATTATATTCGGGAATGCCTTAAAGCAAGAACCGCTGACCGATGAATGGCGGTTGCGCATTCTCGTTGAGAGTCGTTGATTGTTGAATGGCTGTGGTTGAATGTTGAATGACAGAGGTTGAATGTTGAATGACCGTGGTTGAATGTTGAACGACAAAGGTTGAATGTTGAATGACCGTGGTTGAATGACAAAGGTTGAATGTTGAATGACAAAGGTTGAATGTTGAATGACCGTGGTTGAATGTTGAACGACAAAGGTTGAATGTTGAATGACCGTGGTTGAATGTTGAATGACAAAGGTTGAATGTTGAATGACCGTGGTTGAATGTTGAATGACAAAGGTTGAATGTTGAATGACAAAGGTTGAATGTTGAATGATGTAAGGTTGAATGTTAAAAAAAATAAGTTGAAAAACTGGGTTGAATATTGAATTTAGGAATAATTGAATAATGCTACAATTGGCTTGCCATAGCAGTGGAATTCAACGATTGTCGCTGGCAGTATAACGGTCATTTTTTTGGTTCATTTTTTAAATTATAGCTTCTTGGCTTATAAATGAACATGCATGGTATTTATTGAGATTCTCAGGAAGTATTTCTTGTCCTGTAAAGTCTGTTCCTTGGACTTTTAGAGCTCCAAAATTTGCTTACAAATGGAGCGCAAACTTCGAACCCGATCACTTGTAAAACACGTAGGTAAAACGTATCGAAATCAATCTTTATTTAACTATTGGTTGTGAATAAAACGCCTGTACATATTGAGCTTAATATTTCGTGAAATGTGTTGATTGAATCGTAATTCGAGCTTACACGACTGAAATCAAAGGAATTTTGACTTTGGCTGCTTGTACAGTAGCCCGTGGGACCCTGCCTCGGTCTGTGTTTTTGTTCTATGTGTTCTTGTTCAAACTTGTTACTAATGTTTCGCAAAGCATCCCGGGTCCCACATTTGTGGGACCTATAATCCTTTGCGAGATTCTAGTGTAACAGTCTCTATGCGGAGATCGAGAGACTGAGGAAGAGTCTATCGTGAAGCCATTTATCGTACCACAGGAAGTCCAAATAACGCTGGACGTGCTTCTGGACTTCCTGTGCGTTTATATTTGGGCTTCCTGTAGTAGTTGTTTACAAAAATGGCTGCAAAACGTGATAAATGGCTTCATGATGCAAAAAAAATGTATTAACAAGGCAGACAAGGGGTTTAAACAGCGAAAGAATGTTGCTTTGATAAGTATATGCAAATCATGGAGCTTCAATATAGATCAAGAATTTGTGCTGTGAGAATTGTTGACCTGAGGAGGAAAAAATCAATTCACATCATACTCGTAAGTCTTAACATTGAAAATCCGGCAAAAAAAAAAAAAAAAAAAAAAAAAAAAGGCGAAAAATATAAATAAATAAAGTAAAAAAAAAAAAAATGAAAAAATTGGTAGTCCAAAAGAGACTATGAATTAGAAGGTGGTCCATGGACCAGGTCCACACTAGTGGTCCACAGCCCTGGGGGCAGTGATTTGAACCCTCCCCACCATGTGCTGTTTCCCAAAGTTGTAAACTTTGTTTTACTGACTAATTTACTTTTTTTGAGTAGCAATTTCATATCATTATTCACCAATTTCTTACTTTTGTATGTTTTCTGTTGCATTTGCCTAAAGTGATGATTTGCTTGTTTTGCAAAGACATGAGGGCACAGGTAGCCCACGTGCATGAACCCATGTAAAAATTTGGACTGTTATAAATTTTTTATTTCTGTAAACTCACCAAAAATGCATATGGGCTACCTGTGGATGGTGTTATATCAAGGTCTCAATTTCAACTAAAAGTCTGCGAAGGTTTCCAGGCCATTTTCTGTAAACAATCCATAGCTGCACATGCTGTACATGGTCCAGTTGTGATTAGGTCAGCTTCTTTGCACAACACCTGGACACAATGAGGAAGTACAAACTACTGAAAGTTGCCAACGTTTGAGGAAGAAACTTGTATGTATAGAGAGATTTCCAGCTGAACACCATTCCAGACAACTAAGGAAGAGACTTGAACAAGGTGATGAACTACAAAACAGGACTGTATGTGAGTGGTTTTGGTAAGTATGTGAAGTGTTTTATGTCTGTTTTGTGTTAGCTGTTGTTCAGTTGTTTAACTGTAGGGGTGTAGAAATGGACCATTCCTTCAAGGAAGGTTTACTTTCATATTTGCTGGTAATTGTTCAGCTTTAAGCAGAAGACAATCAGTTTAGTATTTAGTTGATTGTTCAAAGTAAAATTAAAATAATAGCATTACAGTCAGGACACTCGAACCGTGAACACTTTTGCTTTTTTGATACTTTTTTCGACATGCTTCGTTGGAGTGAATCGATCTGAAAACGTTTTCGTTTTGATATCTTGGTGTATTTGAGTTTAAGTCTACTTTTTTAGAGGATTTAAAGCAGTAGAAATCTCATAAAATGAAAAGATAAGTGTTCATGATTATGTCACATTTGTGAAAGCCTATTTTTCTTATTTTGTGAGATATGAATGACTGAAAACTAAATCAACTATATTGACAATTTAGGACCCCCTTGGCCCCGGAGGGAGAGGGGAGGAGGATAAACAAGTGGGGATGCTCATCAGAATTTTTTCAAAAATACCCCTAAAAGATACTTAACATTTTTCACAAGGGCGTGACTTCACAAAATGTTCATTTCTAACTAGTTAAAAGATACCAAAAAAAAAAAGAGGATTTGGCATATCTTATATTTTGAACCCTAAATCTAAAGAGACCAAATAGCTAAATTTTACCACAAAAAAAGCTACGATGAGCATCCCCCATCATTTACCTCTGGATTTTCCCCCCTGGGCACTTGGCCAACATGCATCTATAATACTAACCTCTACACATGGAATAAATGACCTCCATTGAGGATTAAACGATTCGATTGTTTTCATCTCCTCTTCAGTCATTTCAAAGTCAAAAACCTAAAGAATAATAATTCAAATATAAAGCAGTCATGATCAGTTATGGGAAAGATACACAATAATTTTTTTCATGGAGTTCATTACTGGTTGATCACCATTCTTAAGAGATGGTTTGAACACCACGGTGTTAACATCAAAATATCCAGGAACACTGCCAAGACAGCTTTTCCACATCCCCTACAGCCCTTCCCTAGATGTGCCCCTGTACATACAGTTATTTGACATAGACCTTTAACGTAAGATGTCCAGGAACACACAGACAACTTTTCAACATTCCTTATTGCCATTCTCTAGATGTGCCCCTGTACATACAGCTATTTGACATACACTTTTAACATAAGATGTCCAGGAACACACAGACAACTTTTCAACATTCCCCTCAGCCATTCCCTAGATGCACCCATGTACATACAGCTATTTGACATACACTTTTAACGTAAGATGTCCAGGAACACACAGACAACTTTTCAACATTCCCTACAGCCCTTCCCTAGATGTGCCCCTGTACATACAGTTATTTGACATACACTTTTAACGTAAGATGTCCAGGAACACACAGACAACTTTTCAACATTCCCTTCAGCCATTCCCTAGATGCGCCCATGTACATACAGCTATTTGACATACACCTTTAACGTAAGATGTCCAGGAACACACAGACAACTTTTCAACATTCCCTACGGCCATTCCCTAGATGGGACCCTGTATGTACAGCTATTTGACATACACATTTAACGTAAAATGTCCAGGAACACATAGACAACTTTTCCACATCCCCTACCGCCCTTCCCTAGATGGGACCCTGTATGTACAGCTATTTGATGATCATGCACATGTTGACATCATGGACACCTGTTTCTAAAATCCTTGTGAGAGAGAATATTCAAGATGCCAGTTGTCGAATGGCCATATTTGCTGTGTAAACCTAAAGTAAGACACCGCAATCCAGTAATCAAATTACTTCAAAACAAGACAGTTACAAATTAAGTGTTTTAACAATTAAATGTTGTACATTGTACAATTTATCACAATTTTTTAGCAGTAATTTGCAGCCAATGACAATGCTTTTTGAAAAAAGTGCATACAAAAAATTATCAAATAAATATCAAATCTTACATCAAAATTTTCTTTGATTCTTGAGGGCGTGACACTTTTAGGTAAAACAGGTATTCCTTTTCTGCACTTGGAACCTAATACATAACTGTGCTGTCGACTTGTTGTATTTCTTAGCTATAGCAGTAAGTTTAGGATCATCTAGTAGACTTGGATCATCAGGTTTGGCCCAGGGACGGTCAGGGGAACCAAGTGGGCTGATCATATAATATTTAGAAACATGCAACCACCTCGCCACCCCTACACACATTCACACAGCTTCATGGCCTTTTCCTATCAAATTAGTAATTCTTTAAAGCCATCACTACACAACAATTTTTGTGAAATGCTGATAATCAGGACTGTAATGTCAATCAAGAGAGGAACATTTGCATAGAATTGAGAAGTAATAAATATAATATTATTGACAGCTTACAAATAATGCCAAGGCATGTTTCTTGCAATGCTCTAGTAAAGGTTGCTGTGTCAGATATGGATGGCATTCCACTTGGTTGACAGCGGGTTGGATTCTTGCAACAGCACAGATGTCATCAGCTTGTTTACTGTTGAAATTTGAAATTCCTGAGAATTAACAAAAAATATTACTGACAATTAATACAATTTTGTTAATATTGCTATAAATGCTAAATATGTAAAAATGAAAGTGGCGAGTTATATTTTTCCCTTGAACTATATTTCATTACAACCGAACGCACACTTATAATCAATACTTTACTATGTTCATTCTATGCATACAAATTTCCGGTGTTCATGATATCTTATCTATAGAGTCAGAAAAATATAGCTCTGGGATGCTCATAGTTGCCGTACACTTCACAATTCAGTTGTGTTTCCAGCATGGTTGTCCTTGTGGAGTAGTGGTTACCATGTCGGACTAGATTACTGAAGATGACTGGGTTCGAGTCCTGCCAGGGGCGTATGATATTTTTCTCTTCAAGACAGTGGATCTGTGGACCTTTTACACAGGATTGTGGAATTATGGAATCTGCTGGGAGTATTGGTTATTTCTGGCCCAGGGATCAGGGTTTTAGCTTCAAGATTGGGATCAAAGCCACAAGGATCGATCAGGATCCCAATAAAAATATTAATAAATTAGATATCAAATGTTTTCACCAGATCAAACATAGGATCAATTAATTAAATAAAATTTGGCAGCAATTAAAATTCGATTATAATCAATATATAAGAACAAATTAAGGCAAACTGCTCTCTAATCAAAATGCACAGGCAGCAGGCAATAATGTAGCCAGCCCCTGTGGCCTTATGCTGATTAAAATAAAACAAATTGTATAGCCATTTTAAAATTAAAAAAAAATTAATTTAGGATATTCATCAGATAATGATAACAACATGGAGTTTGTTGAACTGCTTGGACACACATGATGCTACTCAGGCCACAAATAAACAATATGCCCTTCAAAAGTCATGTTATTGTCTTAATTGTATTTGACTCTCTGCTGCTTACCAATAGATTTAACTAGTCCTTTATCCACAAGTGCCTCCATTGCTTTCCATGTTTCACATGGATCATAATAAGTATGGATCACATTCCCTTCTGAATCTTTGGGGAATTTGTCATTTCCTCGTTGAAAGGATACTGGTGAATGGATCAACAATAAATCAAGATAATCTAACTGTAAATCTTTTAAAGATTGATTGACAAGCACCATATACATCATCAGGGTGGTGTTTGGTATTCCAGAGTTTTGATGTGATGAAAAGATCTTTTCTTTCAACTGTCTATAATAGAAAAATATGCAGGAGTCAGTTAGTCAATCACTGGACTTTAAATGCAGGGGCCGATCCAGGATTTTCAAAAAGGAATTAAGTTACTTTTTCAGGAATTTTCTATGATGTTTGTTTCAATGAACAAAAAAAACTAACTTACAAAACATGTTTGAATGTTATGAAAAATGTATAATTTAATCTGTTTCTTTGATTAGCTTGAGCTGTCAATAACTTCAAGGAAAAAAGTGAGGATATAACTGTTTAGAAAGTGTGTGTGTGTCTCCATTAGATCCACCCCTGAAATGTCTTGATGAGGAAAAGGTGGAGGGGGTATAGCTTTCCATGGTACAATGAAATGAATATAATTAATCATTTTCTAAGTACAAAGTGAAAAGTTTTGAAAAAATGCCTTCAAATTATTACGAATTATTGTTTGCATTAAATAAAAAAATAAACAAAGTACAAATAGTCCAATCTATAGTTGCAAAGTAAATTATTCTAACATTGAACTTTTCCCTCCTATACCTGCAAACCTGTGACAACAATGTTTTTAAAATGTAACCATAGTTACTTACTGTTCCAATTTTTTCTTTGAGAGCCTCGCCAACTTCACTTTCATTGCCATACACATATGCACAGTCAATATGTCTATAGCCTGTATCTATGGCAACCATGACAGCATTCTTAACCTGACCAAGGTCACCTTTCCAAGTCCCTAAGCCAATTAACGGCATTTCATATCCAGAGTTGAGTTTTGCTGTCATAATGGTATCAACTTTCTGTAATCAACATATCATTAATATTATCATTATCATCCTTTTCAATATTATTATAATTTTCATCATGATCATCATCTTTTCATCACATCATTGTCACCATCATCAGCACTTTATATGAGTTGTACCCTCGAGATTGATAACAATCAATATAAAATTGATTCGTCACGGTATATAAACATAGCAACGTGCACATATATACTTTCAAGACAAAACAAAACTCTCAATCCTTTACGATTTCAAATTAACAATCCATCATGCTTACGAAGTTGTAAAGCACTGTTACATTTTTTTTGTCACAGTATTGGGAGCAATAATCCATCAAAATGAGCTTATAATCAGCGACAAAACCATATAAGCTTAGTTATTATGACTTATTGTACTACACACTCGAAAAGCAGAAATCTTAGATTGAGCAAAAGTTTCTTATTTCTATGTCCTGAGGCAAGATAGCAGATCTTAAATTGAGCAAAAACACATTTTTTTACTTAATTTAAGGTCTGCTGTCTTGTCTCAGGACCCAGAAATATAAAGAAACGTTTGCTCAATTTGAGATATCAGCTCTCAGAGTGACACAAAACAAAATTTCTTTATCAGAGTAAGACTCAGCAGTTCCTTTGAATAGTATATAACTCAATGTTCTGCCCAGCCTAAAAAGGTGAAATGATTTGCACTAACCTAAGTAAGCTTAAAACAGAAATGTTCACTGCAAACTTGTTCAAAAACTTGATGCTTCAAATGGAAAACACGCCTGCATTCAGAGGTATAAAAGTCGTTCAAAACCTTGACAATACCATGGTATTTAAGCTTTTGAGCAACCGAAATCACAGGCGGACCAGGCCAATTCCCTGTCGCTTATTAATCGAAGGGTCGCGAGATCGAGCCCCATAGAAATCACTAAAAAATATTATTAGTCTATTTCTTTCTTTTCTTCTTCTTCTTTAGATAAAAAAAATTCCCTGTGCTGTAAATAACTTTTTTCTGAAAACAAAACAGTTTTTAAACATGTTTTTATATTTTTATCCCCCCACGGAATAAAAAATAACAAGGCAGGAGAGCTCCATGGCTGCGATAGACAACTGCCTCTGATCGTCAAGCTCTAAATGCTTTTCTATTTCTCCAATCGACACTATGCTCGGTCTGTTTATCGATCAATAGCCATTCTTACTTGTGCTAAAATTTCAACCTCCAGCAAAAAATATTTTTCGATATATTTTGGTGAGAACATCAAAGTTATCCAACCTACCAACGTACGGTACTTGCTCCGCGGACACCAACGAAAATGCCTCGCTTTCGTGTGTCCATATTTGATCCCGAGCCGGGAGGTCAACAATGAAACATGAAACATTATATCAACGGAAATCGTTAATACAACTTAGAACATGTCATTCCAAAAACGTCTAACAGCGAAAGATAATTGGGAAATCGTGGCTCACTTAAACTGTTAATCCTTTTCAGACACACCACTGAAATTTTTCAATTTTACGTTTTTACACTTTTAGCTTGAAGCTCAATCGAACACGAGAGGCCTATTAAAAATCATTATTTCAGCAGTTTCTTACTCGAAATCGAAATATTACTTCATACACTGTGTTCGATTTCGAGATATATAAGCTTATCTTTTGCTGTTAAACATTTTTGGAATGACATGAACGATTTCCGTTGATATAATGTTTCTTGTTTCATTGTTGACCTCCCGGCTCGGGATCAAATATGGACACACGAAAGCGAGGCATTTTCGTTGGTGTCCGCGGAGCAAGTACCGTACGTTGGTAGGTTGGATAACTTTGATGTTTTCATTAAAATATCTCAAAAAATATTTTTTGCTGGAAGTTGAAATTTTAGCACAAGTAAGAATGGCTATTGATCGATAAACAGACCGAGCATAGTGTCGATTGGAGAAATAGAAAAGCATTTAGAGCTTGACGATCAGAGGCAGTTGTCTATCGCAGCCATGGAGCTCTCCTGCCTTGTTATTTTTTATTCCGTGGGGGGATAAAAATATAAAAACATGTTTAAAAAATGTTTTGTTTTCAGAAAAAAGTTATTTACAGCACAGGGAATTTTTGTATCTAAAGAAGAAGAAGAAAAGAAAGAAATAGACTAAAAATATTTTTTAGTGATTTCTATGGGGCTCGATCTCGCGACCCTTCGTTTAATTAGCCACAGAGAATTGGCCTGGTCCGCCTGTGCCGAAATCCGGTACCTAAATACCATGAGCCTGCAGTTTTTATGTGACAGCTGACACACCGACGCCATTTTAACCATTGTTGTTCCTCACTAAACACTAAATTTACACTTAACGACAACGATGCCGAGAAGAAAAAAACAAAATATGATTTCTCCAGTGAATATACTGTCTTGGTAAGTAAGGCCATCGTTTCTCGTTTATAGTTAACATTCTTCAGAGACCCATTTACTATTGCTGAAGTCCCGAAAACGTATATGTATGATTATTTATTTTGGGGGAAATTTTCCACTCTTTACTGGCTTATTCATGCCTGTACGATTATTTTTTCAATGCCTTTCCACTCTGTACGAATCTTTTGCGGGCCTGTATGATTATTGAAATGTCCGTAGAATCCAACAATTGCTCATTTTCAAATACCGTATCTGCCGGTGTATAAGTCGACCTTTTTCCATCAAATTTATACCAAGTCAAGAAATCAACTTGCTATAAATCATAAAAAAAACTGAAGAAAACAATGAATTAAACCATTTGTTTTGCCTTTAAGTATCCTGCCATGATGTTTTGTTGAGAGTTTTTATATTAATTTCACAAAGGAACCAAGTAACCTGCATACAAACAATCATAGACATTTCAGTCAAAAATGCGGTAGAAAAGAAAAAAAAACCTCTGAATACAGTTTTGCTCAAATAATTTACTTTATTGAAAAAGAAAGCTAGGAAAGACTCATACTCTTGCTAAAAAAAACTTCAAACACTCTATACCTTTGTCAGGACGCCATCTTGTTTGAAGCACATTTTTGAAATTGGTGCACCGCTCGATGTTTTTGTTAGAAATCCGCTCTTTTTTTACCTTGGATTTCAAGGTTTGGTTAAAAATTAAGAGTAAAGAACTAAGGACTACTTATACAAAGGAAATGGGAATAAAAATAAGAATTTCACCTAGTGTATTTTCCACTCTATACTATAATTCCACTCAGTCTATACTATTGGTTTATCCACTCTATACAAGTCATGTACTTGTATTCTGCTCCGGGTCTTTCCACTCTATACTAATATTATACCTTACGTTTATTCAGAGTAGAGGCTAAGATCCTGAGTATAGCTCTTATGTAAAATGACTAGTCAATACAACTTTTACTATATTTTTTATCAAAAAAAAAAGACTGCCTACCTTGAAAATATAATTTTGTTTCTTTGCAGAGAAGTCTCGTTCAAATTGAAATTTAAAAAAATCATGCATGCCATTTTTTACATATGACTTGTAACTAAACATGAACCAAGGACACCCAGATGAAATCTTTCAAATATTTCAGTTCAGAACAATACAAGATGAACAGTTTGATTTCAAAATTCATAGATAATATCTTTCATGATGTTCTTATTCACCAAAACAATAATAAAAGCTCAACTTTATTAATAATTTAATGATTAGATCAATAAGAAATTTGAGCAAAATTTTGTCTGGATGGCTTTGGTTTGTGTGGATGCACTTTAATAAAATTTTATGTGCTATGTAAAAACGAGCAGCAGTGTTTTATCAAGTATTTGTATAGTGCACAGCTCAGTTTTTATACTTGATAAAACACATCCTGCAAGTTTTTTTTTATATGACTTCAAAAACCCCAATATTTATAAAACCAAATATTTCAAATACAATTGTGAAAAATAAGCGAAAAAAAAGTTATAAAATTGACTGGTGGTCATTCTGATCATGTGCAGAATTTCTGATGTGTGTTGAATATACATCCCACATTTGAGTGTGGTCCTTCAGAATAATTCAAGGGTGACAAACTTTCTCAAATAACAGGTTCAATTTCTTGGACCATTTTGGTCACATGATTGAACAGAGGTTGCTTTGAACCATGCAAAGTAATCTCATTACTATTCAATGTACATTTATATTAAGACTCTAGAGTCTTTATATAAAGATTAATTGAATACAAATGAGAGTATTTTATGGGTATAAAATCTCATGCATGTCACCAAAATTGGACCAGCTCATGAATTAATAATGAATTTTTGAATATATTATTGCACATGAACATTATTATTATACATGAACATAACATAATAACAAGTTTTGTTATTATTGTTAGGATGACTCAAATGAAGACAACACACAAAATAATTATTGTTTACTGTTATGGCAAAAACCTGAGAGTGTCACCATTGTTGATAAATATGGTCACAACTTTATGATGATGGACTTTTATCCAAATAGTGATAGTTTAATAGTATAATTGGTTTTGTATGCATTGTTTATGTTCATCATTTGCTGTTCTTTACTTTCAGGCTAAGCTGACTGATGTACTGGTGATTTGTGGTGATTTTTTATTAGTGATTTGTGTAAATTAATTGTGTTAATAAATTGTGTGATTGAATTGTATAAATAGATTGTGTAATTGATTGTGAATTCTGTAATACATATTTTGTCTATCTGAATTTGAAGTTCTCTTTCACATCGTCATTAAAATGAATAAAGGAATTAATACAAAACAAAAGGAATAAATTAAAAAAATGAAAGCATAAATGAAAATTTGTAGGGAGGGTCATATTTTTTTTCATGTGTATTTGGGGAGGGTTGCTTTATTGTAATGGGTCTTACAGGGGACCATATTTTTTTACATCAGTAAAGAAGGAGTAAACAAAACTATCAAAACAACAATATTTATTGGTTTTGGCAATATGACATACCAAATAACAATAATAATATTGACCAATAACAATACTGAGTTGATGCATAGTTATGCTTAAACATTTCAAACCTATCTAAAAAGTCTATCATTCTGATAGAGGCTCAAGGAATGGCCTACTGTCACCATCATTGGCATCATCACTGTTGTCATCACTTCCACCGTTGATACTGTTGTCATCACTGTCACCATCATTGGCATCATCACTGTTGTCATCACTTCCACCGTTTATACTGTTGTCATCACTGTCACCATCATTGGCACCATCACTGTTGTCATCACTGTCACCGTTTATACTGTTGTCATCACTGTCACCATCATTGGCATCATCACTGTTGTTATCACTGTCACCGTTTATACTGTTGTCATCACTGTCACCATCATTATCATCATCACTGTTGTCATCACTTTCACCGTTTATACTGTTGTCATCACTGTCACCATCATTGGCATCATCACTGTTGTCATCACTTCCACCGTTGATACTGTTGTCATCACTGTCACCATCATTGGCATCATCACTGTTGTCATCACTTCCACCGTTTATACTGTTGTCATCACTGTCACCATCATTGGCACCATCACTGTTGTCATCACTGTCACCGTTTATACTGTTGTCATCACTGTCACCATCATTGGCATCATCACTGTTGTTATCACTGTCACCGTTTATACTGTTGTCATCACTGTCACCATCATTATCATCATCACTGTTGTCATCACTTTCACCGTTTATACTGTTGTCATCACTGTCACCATCATTGGCATCATACCCTGTTGTCATCACTTTCACCGTTTATACTGTTGTCATCACTGTCACCATCATTGGCATCATCACTGTTGTCATCACTTTCACCGTTTATACTGTTTTCATCACTGTCACCATCATTATCATCATCACTGTTGTCGGCACTGTCATCATTGGCATCATCATTAGCATTGTCTAAGTTGACTGGATGAGATCGAGATTTCAGCAGACGCTTTATCAAAATGTTTGCCCCAGAATCTATCAACTTGCAATCGGGCTTTGTAAAAAAACAGGCTCTGCAGCTTTCTTTTGCCTTTTATATTTAATATTAACTGTTCATCTATATCTCCAGCACTGCAAAATTCATTTCTTCCGTTTGTTTGGGTAATTTCTTTTGGAATTTTCACAATTCTTACTGTTACTGTTACTTTGTCAGCCCTCTGCCTTTTTGCTTTTTCATTATGGATCTTCTCTTTGTGGCAAACTGAACTTTGAAACATCTTTGCATTTTTCTCTTCAAGGTCTTTTAGCTCTTCAGTTAGCTCTTGATTTTATAAATGTTTCAATGTTAAAATCTCAGTTTTCTTTTCAAACCAATTTCCAAACATAATTGAAGATTTTTTTAAATCTCTGTTTTCTGTGTAAATCAGTTTCCAAACATATTTGAACATTTTTATTGCGTGGTATAAAGGTACAATAGCTGTGCTTCTCAAAAGCTTTTAAAAATACCATGGTATTGACCGAAAATACCATGGTATTGAACGACAATACCATGGTATTGAACGAAAATACCATGGTATTGACAACAGTTGGGTGAAGAAAACTTGCATGTCTATCTTTATTACTATGCGGACATTGATTTCATAAATGTTTCAATTGTAAAATCTCAGTTTTCTTTTCAAACCAATTTCCAAACATATTTGAAGATTGTTTTAAATCTCTGTTTTCTGTTTAAATCAATTTCCAAACATATTTGAACAATTTCCTTGCGTGGTATCTAGGTGCCGGATTTCGGTTACTCAAAAGCTTAAATACCATGGTATTGACCGAAAATACCATGGTATTGACCGAAAGTACCATGGTATTTACAACAGTTGGGTGAAGAAAGCTTGCATGTCCATCTTTATGACTATAAATGTTTCAATGTTAAAATCTCAGTTTTCTGTTCATTTGAAGATTTTTTTAAATCTCTGTTTTCTGTTTAAGTCAATTTCCAAACATATTTGAACATTTTTAAATTGCGTGGTATAAATTTTCAGTCAGTTAAATCAATTTCCAAACATATTTGAGCATTTTTATTGCGTGGCCTTTTGTATAAAGGTACAGTATTTGTGTTCCTCAAAAGCTAAATACCATGGTATTTACAACAGTTGGGTGAAGAAAAATTGCATGTCTATTTTTATTCGCTTTATTACTATGCGGACATTGATTTTATAAATGTTTCAATGTTAAAATCTCAGTTTTCTATTCAAATCAATTTCCAAACATATTTGAAGATTTTTTTAAATCTCTGTTTTCTGTTTAAATCAATTTCCGAACATATTTGAACATTTTCATTGCGTGGTATTTAGGTACCGGATTTCGGTTACTCAAAAGCTTAAATACCATGGTATTGACCGTCTTTTTGAGGGGTTTCTTAAGTGCATCATTGCGTTCAATGATGTTTGTGTCAGCGGGAATCTTCATTTGTATCAGTTTGGTCCTCCTGTGGTCAGATGTCTGATGGTTTTCAAATTCCTGATATTGTTTGAAGCGTAGGATACCCCAAAAAACACTCGCTAAATATTCAGGTCTTTTCAATGCTAATGCAAAAAATCTAGCTAGATTTCTCCATCGTCCTTCAATCTTGAATTTACGAATTGAACTTCCCCAGAAACTCATAGTTAGACGTAAGTCTGCAGAAGGGATTGTGACTTGGTCGATCATGGCTGAAGCAGATGCAGGATTGTCACAGAAACATGGGGAACATAAGGAAGACAAGTTTACAAATTATGTCCGGTTTCATAGACTACTAGACGAAGCAGAGACCATCGTACGGGGGTTGTTCGACAGCATTCATACCCCTTCAAACTTAGGACAAATCCTCCAAACTCATAAACCTACCCTGCAAGGATTGAGAGATAGATATATCATTTCACTCAGAGAATGGCGAACACTTTATCCTTCGGCCACAACCTATGGTGAATCCAAGGATTTCCATTTATTGTTGTTAATCAAGCTGTTAAGAAATATTTGTGATCTCAATACTGATAAAGACCTTGAGGGTGATCTGGCACAACTCCAGCACTATCGCAATAGTATGGTGGCTCACAATTTTAACTTGGAGCTAAGTGACTACGAATTCAACCGATATTGGCAAATCTGTCAGGACGTTTTGTTGCGAATTCGAAATTACTACCATCCCGAAGATGCGAACGATTGGCTAAAGATCATGCAGAAGGAACGTACAGGTCCTCTTACTTCGCATGAAGGTATGTAGACAAACATACAGGCAGTCATGTAGCGTGCCACAGAAGATAGCTACCGATTTTGACAGACGGACAGAGACGGGTAAAATGCAGACACACAGACGACTACAGAGACAGAAAGTGTGACTTGTCCTAATAAGATGAGAATAGTGTAGGGGGACTTTTAAAACTCTAGTCAGATTATAGTTAAATATCACACTGTTAAGATCACGAAAGCTTGGTCACGTTCATTAGCAACCCAAGCGGTGAAAAATATGGCGTATGACCAGAAATACTCATTCTTGTATTACCGGAAGTATACTTTCAAAAAAACATTAGCTGACAGAAACAAAGCTACAATCACATCAAATTAGCAAACATCACACATATTCAAATCAAAGAATAACGATTGATATGAATTCCTTTCATTGATAAAAAGTCTTCAAAATTATCGATTTTGAGAAGCTGAAAACCTGATCAAAATTCGAACAAATTTCATAGAACCACAGGAAAACCATTCAACGTAGCATAGGAAAACCGATAAAAATTGAAATCTGCATCCGCTGCGGCAAACTTCATTTTATTCGTATACAACAATTATTGAGCTTTAAAATGCTGTGTATATGATTATTCAGTAGCTCCAATACGTAGGAATGACAGCATTTTCACAAAGTGATACCGCGAACCTATGAAGAGATCTTAACTTACTATTAAAGGGTATTGTTTTGTAAACCGTCATCTTTGATGATATGGTTGTGTTACGATCTGGTTGATAAGTTTTGATCTTGACCTGCAACGATAAATCCCTCCATTTCTGCCTTCAGTCCGCTACTCTTAAACCATTTGTTGGTGTTTTTTATATCTGTATCTGCTTTTCTCAACTTTCTTGGATAATCTCCATGCAGACGTTTTTCTTCCAACTTCATCTTCATCTTCTCAGTGTATTGTTTCTTTATATGCTTCTTGATCTTTCTAATGTTGTTTGTTAAGTTATCACCATCCGTCATCTTCTTGCTGATAACTTCTCCTCTGCTAAATCTTCTATGCCTCTTTTACAATGGAATATTTCTTTTTTTAGCATTCGTGCTGACATGTCTTCTTTCTTTATTCAAGTAGTTTTCTAATCCCACTGTTGTCACTTTGTAACTCATCTAATCTGTATCAATACTCTTCTTCTTTCATCTCTTGCTAGATTCTTAAGCATTCTTTAATCCAACTATGGGGTACACTATGAAAATAAGTACGAAAAAAGACAACATAATGTTGGTGTTTGAGTAGTATATTTCGATCCCAAGTTGAGATCATTCTCAACAATTAAAACAATTTTGTTTACAAAACAACAACTACTTTAATGTGAATTAGAATAAATACAATTACTTACGGTATGTATTGTTGTGTTTGGGTCGATGTAGAATTGTTATATTATGGGGCACACTTTCAAATGCTTTTTCGCAGTCAATCCATGCTATGCTTAGGTTCTTTTTCTTTGATGGGACATCTTCCATAACTATTATGTTTATTAAAAATTGATCTTTACGTCGGTGCGATTGTCTTCGACATCCCTTTGACTGATTTGCTGTGCTATGAATAGCTCCACTTCTCCGTATTACTTCTCTTACTAGTTAATCTGTCAATTTCTTTCAGTTCGTTGATTAGGCAGTCTGCTGTCCACATATGATATTGCAACAGGGACAGTGCGAAGGCTTTTGTAGCTTTTATTTTTCGTGGTATGGAAATGTTACTAGTCCAGATGACATATAGAATGTTTATGTAATGTATTATTTATTTGCATTTGTATGCGCTTGTTGTTCTAGTTGTGCAAAATTTTCATACTTCTCTGGAAACTTGTATTGGTGAGTTTTTTCTAGCTTCTTCAGCTATCCGTTCTTACTTAGGCTAATGTTGGTGGTGGAGCAAATCGAGGCCCCATTGTAGTCCTATATCGTCGAACGTACCTTTTTTAGTGTTCTTGCCATTATCATTGCTTTATTTTGAGGTATTATGGTATGTTTACAGCTCATCTATGTAAGGCAAGTGAGTGGTTTTCTCTTTGGTGTCTTGTGAGAATGAATATCCTTTTGCATAAGAACCATGCAGCTGTAATTGCCTTGTACATTGTGTTAGACAGTTCTATGGATCTGTTTGTATCATCAAGCATTTGTTTTCAGTAAGCCATATTGTGGGAGTATTGTTTCACTGTTCATGATTTCTGTGAGCGCAATTGCTATTCCTTTGAAACGTGATGTTAGCTTTTTGATCCATTAGTTGCAAAGACTCCTTTACACTAACACGCGCTAACACCTCTCTTTTCTTCTTTTTCCTCATTCTTCTTTTCCATCATACTTCATTGCTCTCTTCTCTTCTTTCTTTTCCACTTCCTTCAGCCCAATATTATCGTTCGGTACAGAGACGTCAATCAAGTAGCGTATATATTATCCGTTTTATTTTTAACTATAATGTCAGGTGTATTTGCTTTAACCAGTTTATCAGTGGTTATTTAACAAATCGAACATATATTTTCATTGTCTGTCTTGTTATTGATCATATATGACGTCGAAAAATGTTCAAAACTCAACAATGAAACTGATCTAAAACAGTGCAAGTCACGTCACGAAACAAACGATTCACGGCCAACTTCACGACAAGTTGTAAACTTATAATATGCGAAAATATCCAATTTAGCTGGAAAAATAAAGAAAACAATTTGAAATTTTTAATTTTTATCTTTTACAAAGATAATTTAACCAGAGATTGAATGAAAAACAAAGCGGATTAGCTGCCACAAATGAACGGCTGTATGCCTCTTCGGACTGCCTGACACATCTCTCAAAAGCTTAACTCGTATTCAGAATATGTCAGCCAGGTTTATCACACGGAAAGGCAAATTTGAACATATAACACCAATTTTAAAACAGCTGCACTGGCTCCTCATCAGGAAGAGGATTGAGTCCAAGATTCTAACAATAGTCCACAAGACACTCAATGGTCAATCACCTAATATGTATATTAGTAACCTTATCAAAAAAAGACCTAACAAGGGAACCGGAGCAGACAAAAACAACGACCTAGTAATACCTAGCATAAAAAAGAACAGTTGCGGTGGACGATCATTCTCATTCATTGGTCCCAAATTGTGGAACTCGCTTCCACGTGATTTAAAGTTAATATCTGACATTAATCGTTTTAAAAAAGAACTTAAGACATTTATTTTTAAATGTACATATCATTAGCAAAATTTCTTTCTAGTTTTCATTGTTCATTTCTTTATTAAAAGTTGCTTGGAAAAACATAATACTAAAAAGGAGAATGATATGAAACGATTCATATATTAATAACCACGACGTTTCGGTGTCAACATGACGCCATTATCAAGTGAAATGAAAGTAGTTACAAGTGAGTGATTTGATAGGCAAATGAATTTACATAAATGAAAATGTAAACAATAACTATTGTTCTTAAAGTCATTGTTGTAATAAAGTCATTGTTATGTGAAAAGTTTTGATTTGACGGAATCAGATTGTACATTAAGAGAGGGTGACATTTCTCTTATAAACAACATTTCGTATATAAGACATTCAAACTTATTTTTACATTTCTTCAAGATGTTGAAATTTTTTGAGATGTCATTTGGAATGATGCCGTGTTCGTTTTTTAGGTGTTTACCAATGCTAGAGCTTTCACGTTTGTGTTCATCACAACGTTGGTGTAAATGGCGCATAGTAAAACCAACATAACCCGCATCACACAGGTCACATTTAAATTCATAAATAACACGCTGTTGGTTTACTATAGGTGGTTTGCGTTCGTTGTACTTGAGCACGTCGTTCAGCTTTTGGCTCACAAACACGGGTTGAATGGAGATGTTAACTTTATATCCCAGGTCTTTCTGTTGTCTTCTAACTAGATTTGCTGATTTCTGATCTTTAAAAGGAATAGTTACTCGCGTGGTCCTTTGTTTGTCACTGTCATTGGTCGTGAGTTGTTTAGGTGATGTTTTTTCCGATATAAAGTGATTGATTGTGCGGCTAATTAAACTCACAGGATAAGCAAGCTTAGAGAAAACAGACGTCAGTCGAATGCACTCATCAGAGAAATACTCCCAGGAGGACGACAATCGATAAGCACGATCAAGCATCGTTCGTAGTAAACAATGTTTATATCGGTCATCCACGTGGCTTTGATAGTGAAGTAGTAAGCCTGTGTTGGTGGGCTTAATAAATACTCTGGTGTCAATACGCGTAGTTTTGTTGATAACCTGAATTCCAACAAAAGGTAATATGCTGTTATGCTCAACTTCCATGGTGAACTTTATAGAATGGTGACAGGTATTAAGAACAGACAAAAACTCGCACGCAGCAGAGTTGCTGGGCATGAAAGTGAGCGTGTCATCCACGTATCGCCTATAATAGTAAGGCATTTTTCCTTCACGATCAAGTCTGTCCTCAATAGAGCACATGAACACGTTTGCTAGCAAGGGACCAAGGGGGGACCCCATCGCCACTCCATCGAACTGTTCGTAGAGCTCGCCATCAAACTGAAAGAGTTGGTCCTTTGTGGCAAGGTTGAGTAGCTCGGTAAGGTCTTTTTCGCTAATGTTCAGATCGTAGGTTGTGTTGAACCAGTTATCGCGGAAAGCTTTGTCGACTAGTGTGGCTATTGTTTCGTCAAGAGGAACATTTGTGAATAGTGAGGTGACGTCATACGACACTAGGATGTCCCCAAGGTGTAAGTCGATGGTACGTATATCCTCAGCAAATTTGAATATGTCGAGAATGCTATACTTGTTGTATGACAGAGGTTTGAGTTTTTCTTCAAGCCATTTGGCTAAGTAGTAATTATAGGTGGATGTTGCTGAAAGAATGGGTCTCACAGATAGCGTTTCTTTATGTGTTTTGGGCAGGCCATATAGGTGGGCTAGGTGAGAGCCTTTAACACACAGTGACTTAGCGATAGAAGGCGGAAGAATCTTGCTTATGGATGTTGATACTACTTAAAGAATCATCAGTCGATGATACCAGCAAATTCAGAATGGTTAGTACTGACAGACCCAAAACACGAGGTAGACCACCCAAACACTACCATCCCCTACTACATAAAGAGATAAATCTATCAACATCCATAAGCAAGATTCTTCCGCCTTCTATCGCTAAGTCACTGTGTGTTAAAGGCTCTCGCCTAGCCCACCTATATGGCCTGCCCAAAACACATAAAGAAACGCTATCTGTGAGACCCATTCTTTCAGCAACATCCACCTATAATTACTACTTAGCCAAATGGCTTGAAGAAAAACTCAAACCTCTGTCATACAACAATTATAGCATTCTCGACATATTCAAATTTGCTGAGGATATACGTACCATCGACTTACACCTTGGGGACATCCTAGTGTCGTATGACGTCACCTCACTATTCACAAATGTTCCTCTTGACGAAACAATAGCCACACTAGTCGACAAAGCTTTCCGCGATAACTGGTTCAACACAACCTACGATCTGAACATTAGCGAAAAAGACCTTACCGAGCTACTCAACCTTGCCACAAAGGACCAACTCTTTCAGTTTGATGGCGAGCTCTACGAACAGTTCGATGGAGTGGCGATGGGGTCCCCCCTTGGTCCCTTGCTAGCAAACGTGTTCATGTGCTCTATTGAGGACAGACTTGATCGTGAAGGAAAAATGCCTTACTATTATAGGCGATACGTGGATGACACGCTCACTTTCACGCCCAGCAACTCTGCTGCGTGCGAGTTTTTGTCTGTTCTTAATACCTGTCACCATTCTATAAAGTTCACCATGGAAGTTGAGCATAACAGCATATTACCTTTTGTTGGAATTCAGGTTATCAACAAAACTACGCGTATTGACACCAGAGTATTTATTAAGCCCACCAACACAGGCTTACTACTTCACTATCAAAGCCACGTGGATGACCGATATAAACATTGTTTACTACGAACGATGCTTGATCGTGCTTATCGATTGTCGTCCTCCTGGGAGTATTTCTCTGATGAGTGCATTCGACTGACGTCTGTTTTCTCTAAGCTTGCTTATCCTGTGAGTTTAATTAGCCGCACAATCAATCACTTTATATCGGAAAAAACATCACCTAAACAACTCACGACCAATGACAGTGACAAACAAAGGACCACGCGAGTAACTATTCCTTTTAAAGATCAGAAATCAGCAAATCTAGTTAGAAGACAACTGAAAGACCTGGGATATAAAGTTAACATCTCCATTCAACCCGTGTTTGTGAGCCAAAAGCTGAACGACGTGCTCAAGTACAACGAACGCAAACCACCTATAGTAAACCAACAGCGTGTTATTTATGAATTTAAATGTGACCTGTGTGATGCGGGTTATGTTGGTTTTACTATGCGCCATTTACACCAACGTTGTGATGAACACAAACGTGAAAGCTCTAGCATTGGTAAACACCTAAAAAACGAACACGGCATCATTCCAAATGACATCTCAAAAAATTTCAACATCTTGAAGAAATGTAAAAATAAGTTTGAATGTCTTATATACGAAATGTTGTTTATAAGAGAAATGTCACCCTCTCTTAATGTACAATCTGATTCCGTCAAATCAAAACTTTTCACATAACAATGACTTTATTACAACAATGACTTTAAGAACAATAGTTATTGTTTACATTTTCATTTATGTAAATTCATTTGCCTATCAAATCACTCACTTGTAACTACTTTCATTTCACTTGATAATGGCGTCATGTTGACAACGAAACGTCGTGGTTATTAAAATATGAATCGTTTCATATCATTCTCCTTTTTAGTATTGTTCATTTCATTTCATTTATTCTTGTATATATCTTTATTTTAAGGAATTTATAAGAACGTTTACATTTTATTTACATAGTATGATAATTTATAATTGTAAAGCGCTATAGAGTCCTAGATATAGCGCTCTATAAATCCACAATTTATTATTATTACTATTATTATACAAGTCCTACACAAAAAGAGTTCACAATTGAGGCGATGCAAATTTTTCTTATTTGAAAATAGCTTAAATTTAATCATTTTTAAAAAAAATAAGGGACAACAAAGGTAGATGTCATTCATAAATCGATGCAACGAGGTGTGCACGCACTTAAAGTGTGCAACAATTGTCACTATTTAGTGGTAAATAGCACTAATTAAACAAGAGAAAATAATAGAATTAACATAAAATAGCATTATTTAGTGGTATATATGTTGCACACTTTTAGTGTGTGCACTATAATGTGCCAACCAGAGCAACACTAAGCTCTATTGAAATAACAACCAATCACAGTCTGGTTGGCACATGAATAATAAAGGCTTACGCCACCTGAAGTATGGCTATGGGTGTTGTTTTAGATGTTTTTGTGATTAGATAGGTTTTGAACTGACGGAGTTATGTATTTTTTAAACTATGCAGTTTTGCAAGGGAAGGTATCGAAGCACGCGGAGCCTTGTTTTCGCGACAAACACATACATTTTTTTGTAAAAACTCAAGCCTTGTTGGCATGTACTAAAACCCGGAACGCCGGAACACCGAAACACCGGAACACCGAAACACCCTCAAAATTACTGATTTACTATATTTTTTAAACTTTTACGTATAAATTGATATATCTTTTGCTTTTTAGTGACATGCCTTCATAATGACAAATTCTCTTTTTCATCAAAGTAGCTTAAATGTGTCAAAGATTACAAGATACACACACGTACATTAGTAGCGGTGATGAAATATGACCTGATCGCATCGCCTTTACTTTGAGATTCCAGCAAAATGAATGAAAACCGATGAGCTCAAATGAACCAGCGGCGATAATGCACTTTAATTCACTATGCGACCTTTGTTGTTATTTCATTTTTTGTTTGTTTATAAAGCTATTGATTTGTATAAAATGTAATAACCTTTATTTTTATTGAAAAAGAAGTTAGTTGCTTCATTTTACGACATCTTTTAAAATAAAGAGAAAGCGCGATAAATGTTTTTCGAAGAAACCTGATCATGTTTGCCTCATCCTAGATACGACACTGTCTGGTAAAGACTATTGATATTTCTTGGTTTTGATCAGTAGTGATTGCTAAAAAAATCATGAGGCATTGCTTTTTTAATGGAAAACAACTGTGGAGTATACTAAAATATAGCTGCAGTCGCTTCTTCTTATTTAATCGATCTTAAATATTCGTTTTGTGAGCTCATCGGACCTTCGACATGGGTCAGTTGTTTTTATTCCAGCTAGTTGTCAAGCTACCCTCCTAACCAAAATAGACACTATTTGTTATGGGGTATTCGAGAGTGAAAACCGTCTTCAATTAAAAAAACATGAAGCTTACTTTCCATACACAGATAGAGGTTATGATAACCCCCAATGAAGTCTTCCTACAAACACATTTACGGGACATCAACGTAGGTCAGCTTAACAAAAACCTAAAATGTACGTTTTCAATATAAGAAAATATAGATTATACTGGTTTTAAATCATTTTGCTGGAATCTCACAAAAGGCGATGCGAGCAGGTCATATTTCATCACCGCTACTAATGTACGTAACGTGTATCTTGTTTTTTTTTTAGAAAAATTAAAAAAACATCTGAAAACACATCTTTTTTTAAAAAACATTTTTCATTGAGTTTTTTTTTTATTAATTTTAAAATAGATTTATATATGTATATTTATATTATGTTTAATTTTTTTATAAATGTAAAGCGCATCGAGGCTTAGGATGCGCTATATAAGCACTTTTATTATTATTATTATGATTGTCTTTGACACATTCAAGCTACTTTTGATTAAAAAGAGAGTTTGAAATTATGAAGGCGTATCACAAAGAGTCCATAATGCGCTAAAAAGAAAATGAAATATAAATTTATACATAAAAGTTTAAAAAATATAGTAAATCAGTGTTTTTCAGGGTGTTCTGTGTTCCGGTGTTCCAGTGTTCCGGCGTTCCAGGTTTTAGTACGTGCCAGATTTGTCGACTTAAAAAATTAATTTCCTCATCAGTTTCAAGTTATTCTTTTAAAACCTTGAAACTTTGCTAGCTTATATGTGACCAATCCAGTGAAAAGCGTGATAAGAGTCTATACTTCTCTCGTCTTTCATTTAGAAAAGGTTCATGGTTAAAAAAAACAAAAACAAAAACAAAAACACACCGTCAAGCACTAAAAGTGAGTAACATAAAGGACACGGTTCATGATAGAAGATCTACTCTGTGTAAAAGCATAATTGATGATATTTGCAATAACAAGGAACACAAACTACATAGTCTACTGCCCTAGCCTACAAAAACGCTAAACACAAAATTAAGATCAAAGAGACCAAATACCAAAGTGTAACACAGACTCAAAAACAGTTTCATTATAAGTAATTGTCAGTTTTAATTATAAACAATGTAGGACGTAATTGTTTTTAACAAGTCTATTTTATACTGTGTTGCATATTTGTACACCTATTTCAAAAAACATTGTCGTTGAGTATGACGGATGATCGTGGATATCCATACCACTACAGGAAAGGTCTATCGGTAATGGTTTTTAATGTATAGATACAGAAGATGCACATACCATTTTATCGACCATTGGAGATCTTGCACTTGAGGAAATGACGCTGATTTGCATAACATTACTGCTTATTTTTTGTCATTATCGCAATCCCACAGTACGTACCTTTTGGTCGTGACATTTACATCGGGAATTCAGTGTAGGTTTATGTATATTTGTAAGATAACCATAGTTAACTATGAGATCACTAAAAGCCTATCAATTCTGATCATAGTTACTATATTCTGACAACACTGATGAAATATATTTTTTGGTGAAGTCGGCTTTTCGGATTGAGACACGTGGAATAATTGAGGTGCGTTAACGTTTCGGCTGCGCTGTGGTAGTCTTCGTCAGAATGAGGTTGAGAAAAAATGTGCGTACTTTATAAAGTTGTTGTGGAATTGTTGCCATGGTGACGGAAAAGCTATTGTTGCATGTCTTTGATGAGGTGTTTCCAGGTAGCGCTCAGTTTGTAGGAGTCATCACGGTTGAAGTTGTTAGGTCGCTTCATGATTTCGATGGATTCTTTGATTAGTCGTGAAAAGTATGAATTGGTTTTATGTAGCACTTAGATGTTGTGGAAGTCGATGTTGTGTTGAGGATGGTCGAAGGCATGATTGGCTACGGCGGATAACTAGTACTGTCTGTTGTTCGTCGCTCGTTTATGTTCTTTTGTTCTACAGTCAATAGTCCGTCCTGTCTGTCCAACATCGACTTCAACAACATCCAGGTTCTACATAAAACCAATTCATACTTTCCACGACTAATCAAAGAATCCATCGAAATCATGAAACGACCGAACAACTTACAAACTGAGCAGGCATGCAACAATAGCTTTTCCGTAACCATATAAATGTCGAAATATAGCATGATAATTGTGATCTCATTGATTGCTTCTAATTCAAAACCTTCCTCTGACTTCCATTTATATTACTATGATAGCAAAGTAGTAATTTGTAAATGCGTTCAGTTATTTCTCTATTTTTTGTGTGAATTTTATGCAATTTCAGCAAAGAATGATGATAGTGATAATAACTCCAGATTGAATTTTACAATCGTTGTGTTTTGGAAAGAGAACAAGCGACATGTAAATGATTTTTTACACTTCAAAACTTTCAACATTTTTGGTCTTGTTTTAGATATTGTTGTGATTAGATAGGTTTTAAACTGACGGAGTTATGTAAGTATTTTTTCAACTATGCAGTTTTGCAAGGAAATGTATGGTATGCGTGTATCGAAGAGCCTCGTTTTCGCGCAAAAACACACATTTCTTTGTAAAAAGTCAACAAGACTTGTCGGCTTTAAAACTAAATTTCCTCAACAGTTTATAAGCTATTCTATTAAAACTTTGAAACTTTGCTGACTTAGATGTGACAAATCCAGTGAACAGCGTGGTAAGAGTCTATACTTAATGATTTTTATTAATGCGAATAATTTGTTAGCACTGGAATGGCTTCTCGCTGGTTTGCACCTTTTTCAAATTTCATCTCCGATTGTGTCGTCTTTCATTAAGAAATGGTATTTTTCAAAATTCTTGTTACATGGGCTCCTTGTGGGGGAGACCATGTCTTAAATTACCAATGGACTTGTCGTGTCTATTATGCTTCAAAAGTCCCGAATGGACCCGAGTCAGCACTCGGATGAGCTTCGTTTACTTTCGAGTCAACCGAGTCAGCACGGTCAACAATATATTCTGACAACAATGATGAAATATATTTTTCATTGCATTTGCACTTCTCCTGTTTAAAAGAAAGAACAAAGCACTTTTTTGCGTTTCTTTTGATTTCTGAAATAAATAGTGAATTGTAAATCTTTTCAAGTTTTATTTGAATTTGGCATTTTTCTTGTACTACTATTTATCTTGTTTTACTATTTATTTTGTTTTACTATTTATCTTGCATTACTATTTATCGTGTATTACTAAATATCTTGTATTACTATTTATATTG
This sequence comes from Diadumene lineata, assembly GCA_918843875.1. NCBI lineage: Eukaryota > Metazoa > Cnidaria > Anthozoa > Actiniaria > Diadumenidae > Diadumene > Diadumene lineata. The sequence continues at coordinate 3,139,434 of OU974072.1, read as the reverse complement.
TAGATTCTTCAGATGAGTCGGACCATTCGACAGGTATGTCTATATTGTTAAAGTTACTGCTAATCTCACTAACAATGGTTTTTATCTTGATGAGTTCTTTAATTTTTTAATGAGATCAAACACCAATTATTTTTTAAGAATTGTTTTTAACAATGAATGGATGAGTAACTGGAAGGCTACTACTTTGACCTGTGGGGGTGGGGTAACATAGCACACTCAATTATACTCAGCTTCTACTAAGACTTAAAAAATATGAATTATGGTATGTATTCAGGTTATCTATGTATAGGAAATGAGTGATTTTCTCTTTAGCGTCTTATGAGATTGAATATTCTTTTGTGCTGCGTAAAAGCCATGCAAGTGGGTTAAGGCAGATTGTGAAGAGTCTCACACAAAAAGAATCTCCTTGTAGTATACCTTGGTTGAGTTTAATAGAGCCAACACTTTCTTTTGTGTCTTTTGCTTTTGCTTTTCAGAGTAGCATTCGTAATTTTAAATGTTTTGATCACTTGTTTGTGTTGGACCATGGAGAGCGTACTTTTAATGCTGTCCATAACAAAATCGTTGATGCGCTTTTCTCGAGGATTATTGAAAAACACTGCAAATAGATAGTTAGACTTCATTGAAATAATGTCAAAATATAGCATAATAATTGTCATCTCATTAATTGGTTCTAATTCAAAATCTTCCTTACTTCCCGTTATATTAGTATAATAGCAGTCATTTCTCTGCTTTTTTGAATTTTATACAACTTCAGCAAAAAATGATGACAATGACAATAACTTCACATTGCGTTTTACAATCGAACAAGCGACACGTAAATAATTGTTTCACTTCAAAACTTCGAACATTATAGCGATACTTCATGGTTATAAATAAACGAATTGTTATGCTAGAGTGCAGGCACTTAAAGTGTGCAACAAAATGTCACTATTTAGTGGTAAATATCACTAATTAAACAAAACAAAATAATAGAATTAACATAAAATAGCATTATTTAGTAGTATTTATGTTGCACACTTTTAGTGCGTCACTCTAATGTGCCAACCAAAACTACACTAAGCTCTATTGAAATAACAACCAATCACTGTCTGGTTGGCACATGAATAATAAAGGCTTACGCCACCTGAAGTATGGCTATGGGTGTTGTTTTAGATGTTTTTGTGATTAGATAGGTTTTGAACTGACTGAGTTATGTATTTTTTTAAACTTTTACGTATAAATTGATATATCTTTTGCTTTTTAGTGACATGCCTTCATACTGTCAAAGTCTCTTTTTCATCAAAGTAGCTTAAACGTGTCAAAGATTACAAGATACACATACGTACATTAGTAGCGGTGATGAAATATGACCTGCTCGCATCGCCTTTTGTGAGATTCCAGCAAAATGAATTAAAACCGATGAGCTCAAATGAACCAGCGGCGATAATGCACTTTAATTCACTATGCGACGTTTGTTGTTATTTCATTTTTTGTTTGTTTGTTTGTAGAGCTATTGATTTGTATAAAATGTAATAACCTTTATTTTTATTGAAAAACAAGTTAGTTGCTTCATTTTACGACATCTTTTAAAATAAAGAGAAAGCGCGATAAATGTTTTTCGAAGAAACCTGATAATGTTTGCCTCATCCTAGATACGGCACTGTCTGGTAAAGACTGTTCATATTTCTTGGTTTTGATCAGAAGTGATTGCTAAAAAAATCATGAGGCATTGCCTTTTTTTAATGGAAAACAACTGTGGAATATGCTAAAATATAGCTGCAGTCGCTTCTTCAAATTTAATCGATCTTAAATATTCTTTTTGTGAGCTCATCGGACCTTCGACATGGGTCAGTTGTTTCCAGCAAGTTGTCAAGCTACCCTCCTAACCAAAATAGACACTATTTGTTATGGGGTATTCGAGAGTGAAAACCGTCTTCAATTAGAAAACACGAAGCTTACTTTCCATACACACATAGAGGTTATGATATACCCCCAATGAAGTCTTCCTACAAACACATTTACGGGACATCAACGTATGTCAGATTAACAAAAACCTAAAATGTACGTTTAAGCTACTTTTGATCAAAAAGAGAGTTTGAAATTATGAAGGCGTATCACAAAGAGTCCATAATGTACTAAAAAGAAAAAAATATATAAATTTATACACAAAAGTTTAAAAAATATAGTAAATCAGTGATTTTGAGGGTATTCCGTGTTCCGCAGGTTTCTAACATTTCCTCCTAAAACACAATGTTTAACATTAAAAAACACTTGAAAAATTATAAGTAAATTAAAAAAAGTGTGAAGGTCGATCAAGTGTAAAGGGCCATGTGAAAATGAAAATTGTTTCACTCAGTCGTAAAAGGCCGGCCTTGCAAGAGAGTCCATACAAAAGTACAAAAAAACCTATTGCCGTAACTTTGTTTTCAAAATCTTTTCAGTATTCGCGACGTTTTTAAGACTTTTCGAAAAAAATCTGTCGGCTTTTTTCAAAAAGCAAAATATTAAAAAAACCGAGCGTTCCCGGGAATGACAACACCATTTTCCGAGTGTGCGCAGTGCGTTTTTCACCCGTGTCACTCACTAGTCCTTACTAGTTCGAGCAGGCTCGAGTAAAGCAACGTCGAAAAAATTTAGCAAAAACCTAACCAAGAAGGAAATCAAGTCTAAAACGCTGACCTTTCGGAACGGCCCGGTCCACGAACCTGAAGAATTGATAGCATAGTTTTTTTACTAGACGTACTAGTCCTCACGAGGTGAAGCATATTCAAATGAGGAAAATATCACGAATATCACTCGCAAGTACAATATTATTGTCAAAACTACAACAACTGACATGACAACTGACTGCATGTAGGTAGTATTAGGATAAGAGCTCTGCAACAAGTGCACCCGTGGGTGCCGTTGGTAAGAGGGAATTTCCAGATTTTCGCGCGTTTTTTTCCCGCTGAACTTTTTGATGACCTAATCAGTATTTTTGTATGATGATGTAGTCCTATTTTTAGAAATAATGTCATTCGTATCTATTTTGAGAAATCATGTCATTTAATTAAAACCACAGGGATCCCATAATATTGACTTATGTCTGCCGGTAAGTCTTTGTTGACTGACCAACAGGTAACCTATTGTTTAGATAATCCTTTGTTGGTTCAAACAACTTAAGTTTTTGACTTTTTAATTAGTTTTAAAACTTTATTATTTTTAACTCGTTTGGAATTCTATTAGTGTTGTTTTGGTATTTTTATAAGTTCTTGAGTGACAACTTAATAGATATAACATTATAATTATTTCCTTATAAAATAAAAGTTACAAGATTAAGCATAATGAAGAAAGTAGCTTTATTTAGAACCACAAATGTTTACAACAAAATGATGATAGTTTTTGATAATAATCCTAATACTTCTGCCAATTATCTGGTTTCTTTATAACTGCCCGAAGTCTTTCTGAATACTATTAACTGATCCATTTGTGTGGGTGACGGTGTAGCTAATGAACGACCGTGCGATCGTTTCCTTGTTGTGTTTTCTGTATTAAACAGAGATGGTTCCGCTAATGGTGCTACAGATGTATTTGAATCCTCACTTGGTTGAGGAAAGAAAGGTGTTTCGTCTTTTCTTCCTTCAATTGTGTTGATTCTTCTTCGAATAGCGGACTGAGAGGGTATCTTTCCGTTCTAGACCCAAAACCACTATCAATTACATTACTCGTTGAAGCGAGCATATAGAGAATTTGTCTGCGCATGTCGTAAGTTAATGGTAGAAGCCGCTATAATCACGCGAAAAAAAAATACCTTCTAAATCCCTTTTAATCCCAATTCACAAAAGCGATACTTCAGGTCACGAAAGTCTCTGTTCCAACCATACAGTGATTGGCCGTTATTTCCGTACGGCTTATTATAGTTCTTGTTGGACATTAGCATAACAATTTGTTTGTTTATAACTATGAAGTATCTGCAAGATTCTGCAATATGGCCGCTTTCACAACGAGACCTGGTCATCTTTGACTGCCGATCAAAGATTTTGGCCAAAATTCTATTGAAAACCAAAAGTATAATACTAATCTAAGATTATTAAAGAAAGCATACCAAGGAAAAACTTAGCGGCGCATACATTAAAGCTCGACTTTTCTTCAAATTTATGCGAAAAATTTGACCAAAGAGTAAGACTGACAAATCTTCTCCGTGCTTGAGTTAAAGTTTATATTTAGTGAAGATAGAAGTATATCAACAAAAGCCCGACCAGAAAATTACAAAATTTGGTGGTTCATCTGTGTTTTCACAATCATTTGGATTAATCAAGATCATTCTAACCTAATTTCAGGTTCGGTATTCAAATCATTCGAAATTGCTTGAGAGGAGAAACACAACCATGGCGTCAACAAATATCGCAATATCACGTTTTGGCCAATCTTTCTTAAAAAAATAACAATGCTGTGATGTAGAATGTGGTTTGACGACTCGCATCAGTTATATTTAGCTTCGGCGCAGCCCCTCAAACATACCGCTTATCAAGAAGGAAAGTTGACCAAAACTTGCAAAATGCGCAAATAATCTGCTCATCACCCCACAAAATCGATCCTCAATAAGAAATCATTCTGTACCACACAATTCTCATGACCTTTGATTCTTAATCTGTGGAAAAAGTTTTCTGCTATTTCTTTTATTATGGCAGCAGTCCTCACACGAATGCAGTAGGTTTGTGTTTTTCTTCTCCGTTTTGTGGACTTTTGCTCAAAAATATTTTGAGATCAAAAACTTCCACATTTACTTGACTTAGTCACAGCACCTTAGAAAGTGATAGACTTTAAGTATCCATTTATATTTTCCTAAATTGAAGATCACTAAGATTGCGATTGGAACTCAAAAGTTCCCCGGTCGTAGAAAAAAATGTAAACATGACCGCGGGCTAAAATTTTCTGACATGCGCAGACAAATTCTCTATATGCTGTTGAAGCGATATTTCGAGGGGTTGTATTTTGAACTACTTCATCTGTGTGATCATCGATTGGTATTGGTTCAACTACTGGAACGTGAATTCTTGTAGAGTTTTTATTTAATTGATCTTCTAAATTCAAGTAACGTTGAAATACATTAGAATATCTCTTTAGTTTAATTTCTGAAGAAGTATTTGGATCATTAGTCGGGCTACCCGGCAGGGCAGGTTTTTCCTTTTTGCCTATCTATGTATTATGTCGCGTTCTGGAATGGCACAGGAAGCCCAAAGTCACGCGGTCTTCCTCAGTTTCTTTCATCATTCCAGTTTCTTTGCAGTGTAGACCGACTTCACGCCACTTAGAGCGTCTAGTTTACGATGTTACCCATTTGTTTTTTGAGTGATTGTAATGTATTTAAAATCGGTGGTTCCATAATACTTTGACGTTCAAAAAAGTTTGTAAAACTTTCTAAAGCGGTGTTCACGTTGGAGTCAACGGCGGAGGACTGGGTAGGAGCTGATTCACCTGGTAATGTCCTCATACGACATTCTTCAGCCGTGTTGGGTTTGAGATTAACGAAAAGATATCCAAATGGTCTTTGAACAGCAGCTTCATATTTTCGAATGAATTGTTCAGTTTTTCCAGGGTACATCTGTTTTTCTAATGTAGTCATTTAAAGCTTGTCACGTGGGTTTTTGAACAAAACAACATAAGCTGCATTTAGACTTAAAGTACGCATTATTTTTCCTTGAAAATTATCATTTTGTACAATTAAGATGACGCTAAGATTCCGACGATGAGATCCTTTCGTAAAAAGGTTCAGAATTCTTTTATCGTTGGAAGTTTCAGCCATTTGATTTTCGATGACAATCAGATTGTTTACTCGGGTGTCAAAGTACCAATCTTCGTCAATATCATGATATATTCCTTTAACAAATTCTATCCCAAGAATAGTCTTCATCATGTTGTCATAGGCCGGTTAATAACTCCAAATTATTCTTTGAGGTTCAGGGGTAATGACCTGAGAAGCATGTTGAAGTACATTTTGAACCCACACTGTTTTTTCACTTCCAGTCATTCCATACATAGTATGGCATCGTCAAAGGTGAAATGACTTATCATCAGAGAAGAATTCCTCTTATTGATATGTCGGCGCTTATCGATTATGCTATGTTACGATATAACCCAGATGTTTATCAATGGTTTGATAGAACAAGGAATCAACAAAAACCTTATTAAAAACAAAATATTACTCGTAGAATTGGTTGCTAGGCAACACGAACAAGACGATGAAGACAGTGATGTTAGCAGTGAAGATGGAGATAGTGGCGATAACGAGGAGGGAATAGAATCTGAGGAAGAGAAAGAAGACGAAGAAGAATTTGATGAATAGGAGGTCTACGAGGAAGGACATTGTCGAGTCTGTCAAGAAACAAAACCATTCGATAGGATTCCTCTCATTATCTGTCCTGTTTGGGAGGATCAAACCTGGTTTGCACGATGGGGGCAACCTGTCCCTTGTGTAATCTGTACTACCATGATTAAAACAAACTCAAGTACTGTAAAAAGATTGTTTTGTGAATGTAGAGACTGTGGTTCAATTTATTAGCGAGATTGGAAGAAAAGGGATTTCAAATTGACTGATAGGAACGCAGAAACTCAAAATTCAGAAGAACAAGAATAGATAACATCGAAGTATTCAACAAAATATACTGAAGGGTTTAGAAAACCTGTACGGCGATCAGAAAGACTTGGAATAGTTATAAAGAAACCAGATAATTGGCAGAAGTATTAGGATTATTATCAAAAACTATCATCATTTTGTTGTAAACATTTGTGGTTCTAAATAAAGCTACTTTCTTCATTATGCTTAATCTTGTAACTTTTATTTTATAAGGAAATAATTATAATGTTATATCTATTATGTTGTCACTCAAGAACTTATAAAAATACCCAAACAACACTAATAGAATTTCAAACGAGTTAAAAATAATAAAGTTTTAAAACTAATTTAAAAGTCAAAAACTTAAGTCGTTTGAACCAACAAAGGATTATCTAAACAATAGGTTACCTGTTGGTCAGTCAACAAAGACTTATCGGTAGACATAAGTCAATAATATGGGATCCCTGTGGTTTTAATTCAATGACATGATTTCTAAAAATAGATATGAATGACATGATTTCTAAAAATAGATACGAATGACATTAATTTTAAAAATAGGATAACATCATCATACAAAAATACTGATTAGTTCATCGAAAAATTCGGCCGGAAATAAACGCGCGATAATGACGTCATCGCTCCAATAGGGAAATCCCCTCGCACCCACGGCACCCATGGGTGCACTTGTTGCAGAACACTTATCCTAATACTACTCATGTATGCTGAAATAGAGAAATTTTATACACTTGACGTCGAAAATGTCGAAACAACTATAGTTTTATTATGCATATATTAGTTTTGATAGTATTTGTTACCTCATAATACTCGGGGATTTAGCAATATTTTTATAACTCTTGTAATATTATGTTATATTGTTTTCCTGTCCTTTTCACATGGTCAATATGATTGTCATGTTTTCGAAAACACTACATCTTTATGTAACGTCAATAAGAATTGTAATTATGATGTTGTGGTGTCAATAAAGGTGGAAAACTTTAGATCACGCTATGCTAAGTATTTGTATTATAGTTGTAGTCGAGTTGTGTCAAAATTGTAAGACTGGGAGCCCATGTGAGCGATCATTGATCGTCCAGTTTGATTTGAATTGACGGTCAAAATGTCCAAACTACTGGACTTTTTCTCGTATTTGCTCCTTTTAGTCGGACTTTGTCCGATGTCCGACCGTTAAAGTAAATTCATCTCTATCTTGTCTTCTATATGAAATCTTGTGCATTTTTTACACGATACAGCCACCCCACTTGAGATCCTTGCACGTGGCCCAAAAGCACAAGCTGCATATAACCGAGCTTTAAGAAGTGGAGCAGTCAAAAACCGCCGCCTACCTGTTGTGTTGGTTGGTCAATCACGTGCAGGAAAAACTAGTTTACTTAAGTCTCTTAATGGTGAGTTGAATCAATACAATTCATTTAAAACAGTGGGCAGTTTTGTATACTTTTTATTTTGCATCTCGATTTGTGTTATTTTTTCACAAATATTAAGATATCAAGAGAACCAAATTTTAGTAAAGAAGCTGTTTGCTTCTCAATTAATCTGCAATTAATTTCATTGATTGTGTGGTTACATTACTGAGTAGAAAAAACCCGTTTACGAAACTGGTTTTAGCGTGATTATTTCTTGCCTTACAAAAATAATTCACTTCTTGATACTTCAAATTTGAAAAGCCAAACTTTTCTTTACAGGTCTTTTGTAGACTTTCTGGGAAAACTGTGAAGAAAACATTTGAAAATTGCAAAATATCCACCCGTATTACACAGGAAACATCTACTAAGATATTTCTAGATTGAATGGTCAAATGTGTAATTGTGGTCAATTGATATCCACAGTGTTGCTCAATAGTTAAAGCTGCAACACGTTTTGTTCGTATTGTTAAAACACCATTCTCTGCTATCAGTCTGTCTCGTGTGTGTTTCCTGATGAAAAAAATGCCAAATGGAGATGCTTTTCTTATCGCGCATGCACTCCGGTCGTCCATGCTAAAATCTTATTTCCAGTCAAACCAGTTATCAAACTGGTTGTGTATCAGTTGTGGATAGCGGGATATTAAATGGAGCATCTCAGGTTGGCAAAATATTTCAAGTTTCCTTCTCAGGAATAACAAACGAGAGAAACTATGATAGTAGGGAAAGACCCCTAAAATAATATCAGCAAAATTTAGCCGGCTGCATGTACCTTGATCATTTACGCCTACCATTAAAAAAATTCATTTACAACAAAGCTTGCCTGATTAGACCAAATGTATAAACTGGAGAGTTATTTATCTTTCAGCATTACAAATGCTCATTTACAAATGAAATCTTTACATTTGCTAGGTGAAACATTTGACGAGTTTGAAGACAGCACAATTGGAGCCAAACTTGAGCGTTCACTATGTCGATCACAAGGCCAACAGTGGGAAGTCAACCAAAGTAATGAAAACTTACTCTACACTCAGTCTGTAGCAAGACATATTGCAAAAGTATTGTCTAAAGGAATGATACAAGAGAATGAAGTAGAACAAAACCCAGTACAAACAATGGAAGAACATGGTATATCTGGAGAAGACTTGGAAAGGCCACTACCAGTTCCTGATGAAAGATTACAACACGAACATAGAGAGACTAAAGATCAAGTAGACACAGACGGTAATGATCACGCTGAAGAACCCTCCCATCAACCCAACAATCCTCACCAACTGTCAGATGATGTTGTTAACCATATAGGAAAATGTTTAGACAACCCAGATGTTGTACAGCAAATGGAAAAAGACCTATTCTTTGAGACAATGGATTTTGCAGGGCAGCCGATCTATAGTGTCACTCACCCAGTGTTTCTCCCTCCAAAAGGAATATATCTACTGGTTCATAGTTTGAAAGATGACTTGCATGCTCTATCGAAAGCCTGGGAGAGACAGGGATGCACAAAAACAAGGGTTGACAAACAAAACCCAATGACAAATCTGGACCATTTGACGTTTTCGTTATCTTTGCTCACTGCAAATGCCGCACAGGAAGGAGGTTCGCCGGTGTTTATTGTCTGTACACACTCTGACAAAGTGAAAGAGGCAGATGCCCAGAAAACATCAAATGAGATTATTGGCGATCTCCGAAAATCAGGGTTTATACGAGGAAAGCACTTTGAACGTGTGATATACGCTGTTGACAACACGAGATCAGGAAGCGATCTTCCAGAGGATGACGGCTTGAAAACACTTAAAGCAGACTTACATAAAAAAGCTGAGTGTCTACCACAGTTGAAAGAGGACATTCCTGTGCGCTGGTTGCTTTTTGAGCAAAAGCTTAAGACCCTTGTTCGAATGGAAAAGAAAAAAGTGATGACCCTGGAAGAGGCAAAGCGCATTGGTTTGCAATGTGACATCTCAAATGATGAGCTTGAGACATTGTTAAACTACCTGCATGACCTGAAAGTAATAATACACTTCCCAGACACCAACTCAATCATCATCGATACGCAATGGCTGCTTAATATGTTTGCTAAAGTGATTACTGTTAAACCATTTAATGAAATACAAGAGCATGACGATCAATGGGAGAAACTAGAGGAAGAAGGAGTGGTGGACATGGAGTTTCTGAGACACTTGTGGAAGGATCTCATAAAGAATGACCCCTCAATTGATCTTGAATCCTTGATCAACATCATGGAGAAGTTCTCTCTTATTTGTCGCCAGCCGGATGACAACTCGTTCCTTGTGCCTGCTATGCTGTTCCACGATAATGTCAGAGAATGGAACGATTTTATGAAACAAAGCGGAAGACCTTCTCCACTAGTGATCAGATTTGAGATATCACATCTTCCTTTTGGCTTGTTTCCTCGACTTGTAGTTGAAGTTGGGAAGAAATTCAATTCAGAATGGCAGATGTCCCGACCACCCCACCTTTCTGCAAATTTTGCCAGGTATTATAGTTCATTCGTTCACAAACAACAAGGATGAAAAAGTTAGTTTTCGAAAGTCTTTTCAAGGTCCCCAAGTTCAATTCTTGATGACATCAAATCCTTGTTTCTGCTCTGTGTATGATTTTTTTTAATTTGCTATTTTATTTTGAAACTCTGGTGCAGCCCGATAGAATGATTTTCATAAATCTATGAAACAATTTATGATGTAATTTTGTAACAAAAGTGACACCAAGTTTAAAAACGATTGCATGTGTTTCAAGGCATCAATGTCAACTCCATGAGTCTGTCTGAATCTTTCGTTTGTTTCCAGGTTCTATATAGAGTTCGAGGATGACGATTTAAACCTCGCGTTAGTGTCTGATATTACAACAGTTACCGTGGCGCTTTATCAAGACGACAGCCAGACTTGTCCAGACGACATGTGCAAGTCCATATTGTCATTTCTTCGTGAAACTCTGGAAAAAATGGTTATGTCTTTCTCCTGGATGAAACCCTTGAAATTTGATTTCTGTATACGCTGTCCTATTTGTCTTGGCTCGGCCGTTTGCAAAAAGCACCAGACAAAAGATACTAGTCAGGGTAGCGGTGATGAAGCAAGTGGTGGTCCTCCCCTAGCACAGCAAACCATTCCACAATACTGTTACCGGGATTCTTGTATCCACCTAATACCAGAGAAAGACCTATTGGTGCACAAGCCACGTTGTAGAAATAGCCCTACAAAACACAATGTTATTGCAGTAAATGAATTCTCTCACTGGTTTTCAACATTGAGAGCCCAGGTAAGTTTGTAGCCGGCTACTGTCAATTGATGTGAGCCGAAAATTTCTAATTCCATTTGTTATTTCATTATATGTTAATGTAGCCTCACAAAAGTGACATGCAAGTCTGATTATAATTGTGTTGTTGTTTATTTTCATTTTCTCTCCTTGAAATTTATTTCCATTGAAAAGCTCTACTGTTGTTCATTATTTATATTTTGTATTTTATTTTAGTGTCAGAATGACGAAGACCTCGACAAAGAAACGCCTCAAGCATCCAGTTCCAGCAATAAGGAAGGTTGGTTTCTCTGTTAATTGTTAGAAATACTTACTGCCAGAAAGATGTCAGCCGTATTCAACGAGTATTACGAAGTGATGATTTAATTCATGTTTGATTGCTTGTTTATTTACTACTTTTGCTTGTTTGCGCTTTGTTGCAATCTCTAGTCAATCAAAAGTGCAGGGATGTTCTGTAAAAGGATATTTTTTTGGTTTATTAAGTTGTTGTAGGTTCACGTTGTTTAACCATCTCATCGCCTGTCGTTCCAATGGAAGAAGCAACTAAATTAGCAAAGGTAGTAGCAAGAGGATATGGTTTGCCCGAAGTCAGTTTACAGGACCCCCCTGATGAAATCCGACGACACTGCAGAGAAAAATGTAAAGAGTTACGTGCTTTACACCAGGTTAATTTGTTGGAAGGACTAAGAAATGAGCTACCATATGGTATGACAGGTATGTTAAGATGTAAGATAGAATATTGTTTTACAGCAACGTAGTTGAGGTGTAATAAAAGTACAGAAATAGTTACATTGTAATCCAGTTCCAGTTACATTACAATAGTTCCAGTTAAATTACGATAGTTACAGCTACATTTCCATAGTTACATTACAAATAGTTAATGTTAGTTATGGGCAGGAAATTCAATAAGCAGATAGACTGGTGGGAGGTAACTGTACCATTTCTGATACTGATCTCGGTATACAATATTTATTTAATGTTTATGTATACATGTTTATTTAATGTTTATGTATACAATATTTATTTAATGTTTATGTATACAATGTTTATTTAATGTTTGTGTATACAATGTTTATTTAATGTTTATGTTTACAATGTTTATTTAATGTTTATGTATACAATGTTTATTTAATGTGTATGTAGGCCCATATCGCTATGATTACAACACGTTAGTCAAAAACATGCCCCATCAAGCAAAACAGAAGTTAACTAGAACCTTAACAGGTATGGAAATTTACAGCTTTAAAACTCTTGTATTCGAAAAAAGAAGACAAAAGTTGATTTTTTTACTAATAGTGCATTGCATTTCTAAGCCTAATCGTCACAAAATTTTACCAGAAGAGATAATTGCTCTTTTAACTGTAAGCACTTGATGCGAAGAACTGATATGTAATTGTAATAATAGGAGTAGTAGGAGTCACATTATATATTTCAGTCTCAGAACTTGGGATCTTTTAAAGAACCCCCGTGAGAATATGAGAATAAAATTTAATAGCAGCTGTTCTAGGTGATTGTGGGACTGGTGAAATAGCAGACTGCTACCTTTAACCTCTCCATGCAATTATACGTTTTGTAAGTTATATATACAATATGAGCGGGAGATGAAGATTTCAAACAGGGAGATGCAAGCGAGCTATTTTAAACGTTAGATCCCGGTGGGGGAGGTACTCCCTTATATTTTCTATACGGGAGCGTTCCACCAAATAGTGTATGGTTTTCCGCCTTCATGTCTTAAATAGGGTATACAATTTACATTAGGCTGTCTTGAATAGGGGTGTACTTTCACTATGTTAACTGTCTTAAACAGGGTGTTAATATTTAATCTAATAAATATCAAGTCGAATTGAATAATATTGACTTATTAACATCTCCACGGGATGGATAGGGTCTGCATTTTACAGATTTGTCTTGAATAGGGCATGGGTTTTCGAGATTTTACTGTCTTGAATAGGGTCAGGGTTTTGAGGTACCAGCGGAACCTCCTGTCAGAAACTGGATCAAGTATCCCCTCCCCCACCCTGGGCTATAGATCAGAATCGACTTTTTTATATTACTTATCAAATGTCTAGATTAATGCTGCTCTTTAAGATTTAAAATTTTGAAATTAGATGTAATTTGCAAATCAGAATGAACATTGTATCAGGTTTTTACAGATCCTATCATCCTATTATTCTACGGTCATCAATTTAAAATAAATTCATAACATATACTCCTGAGCGGCTCAACATTGTTGTAAACGTTTTTGGGCTTGCTGTTGTAATAGCCTCATTTTCATGTAAGACCTCGTGGTCATTTGGATTGGAATAAAACATGGCGGACGATTGCCGGATTGGAGTGATTTGGTGTCGTAAAAATCGTTTTTCACAACTTTTGTCGCAGCTCAATCACTAATTAAAGAACTTGACTTACCACAAATACTATACTTTGAAGGAGCTTTTCGCTCCTTTCGTTTTCTCGTCCACAGTTCCCTAAAGCGCCAACGGACATCCAATCATACTACTAATCATGGCATTTTACTCTTACATAGGACGTAAGGAAGCATGGATGGCTTTTGCTAGAGAACAAGTCAACTTAGATGAAGATGACAAAGACTATTTTGCAACATTTCCCAATCCAGTTTTCGAGATCCTGAATGAACACTGTGGAGACTGGAATATAGAGCGTCTTTATAATGCTCTAAGTGATATTGAGGCTGGTGATTTAGCAGACCGCTACCTTTAAAGGTTTGTTTTCCAATATAAGAACAATTTCCATTTTTCAGGCTGAATGTGTTCTTACTTAAATGGTATCTATTTGACCGAATTTGAGCCTGGGTGTTCTTAAAACAGGTGTAATTCTTTACTGTAAGTTCTTTAGCACTGATAGCCATCTCTTTTCCCTGACAACCTTTATTGACAAATGTTTATTCAATACATATTATGATAGCTAGATATACCTCGAAATATTAAAAACATACCTAGCGGTATTTTAAAGAACGTTATCAGAGAGAATGCTAATTACTTGTAGTTAAAACAAAACGTGGTAAACTAACTATTTTAGCATCATCTTAAGAAAACTGTCGTTCGCATTCATAACCAGATTTGGTAATCTTACCTTATTTGGAAGTGACTCTTTTTTGGTGATTTTCTAACATTTATGGCCAAAATTCTCGACAAAATTCGATGAAAACTTGCAGAGATTACAGTGAACACGTTTGCCAAACTGGCAGCCATTTTGAATTTGGTTTAGAAGGACAGGAAACCCCAAAAAATGAAAATTACATAGGAACCCCAACGAAAGACAGTAATTCTTTGATATGCAAAAGGTTAGACAATTTAATTGGGAATATTTGTTACACTTACCACGACATTTTAGTGGAGAAATTCACATTTGGCATCCGGTATTTTCTTCCACAACGTTTTTTGAGATGAGGGTATGCGTGTTTTTGCAATACACGCGTTTGCAAGAACGTTGTAATTTTCATTTATACAAATATCTAATGAAATAGGCCGCATTTACACACGAAACCCACTTTTTTTCTAGTCTGTACGATGTAATAGACAGGAAAAATATATTTTGACATTCATTGAATGAAGCAAACGAAAAAGCGGGGTTTTTTTTGTTCTGCATAACATTAAATGCACTGAATAAAGGAGATATTTGTATACTACAACGTTTTTGCAAACGATTGTATATACAACATGGGATATACATATCAAAGGATTGTAGCCTTTCGCGCGGAATCCCTGTGCTTTTCAATATCTGGCTCCCATAATGCTGTAACACCGAGCCTTTCTTGTCTTTTTTTTATTACTTTTTAATCGTAAACACTGGGGGAGGGGTACGTCAGTCATTACAATTCATTTAGACAAAATGTTGGCCTGTTCGATAGTGTTTTACTACAATTCCTGTAAGTTTGGGACGATTTAAGGCTTTAAAAGCCAAGAAAAACACCAAAAAGAGTTTAAACATACTTCCAAATAAGGTAAGCTATTCCAAATACGGATTTGAAACGATGACTGTGCAAAGGACAACTTCTTTTAATGCAATTATTTGATATGCATAATGTCGAGCCTCAGGACGAGAGACAGTTGTACATCCCATGGACATCCCATGCAGATCGGACAAGAATTTTATATATTACAAGTGTTTAGTGAAAGAAAATTGAAAATATCATAATTTGATTTTGAGAAAATAAATCTGAAAAAAAAAGGTTAACCTTTATGCAAATCAGGACGATTCTGTATCCGATATACAGATGCTTTCCTGGGTCGTGATTTCCATTGTTTTTGCATTATGAATTATTAATGAGTTTTACAAAGCAATATGCAATATTAACGGGAGATCTGTCTGGGGATTTAAAACCTCATATAGATCGGACGCTAATGTTGTGTATTACTTATGAATATAACAGAGTGTAATACTTGATTTTAGCTATCTCCTATTTTTCTACAACAGCCTTTTTTTGACAAAGGTGCATATTCAATATACAGCTATTCTTGAAATGGTTGTCCAGTTGAAATACTGATTTAGCGAATAGCAAAGTCATTTGCATATCTCGTGATTTTTATTTTTTAAGAAATGGTGAGTCAGAATGTATAAAATAACTTCATCCCATAATTATATGATATGTACAGCTTTGTGATTAAAACAAGAAAACTGAAAACTTGATATAGGAAAATAACATTGTTATTTGCTAAATCAGTATTTCAACTGGACAAGCATTTTAAGAATAGCTGTATATGATAGCTAGATATACCTTGGAACGTTAAAAACATACTAAAAAAGAGTATTGAAATGTAATGTATTGGATATATCGATGATATAGTATCATGAACGGTATAGAGTTTGACTCTAATTATTATCCAGTAGTAATGTATAATATTAAATCAAAGACATCGTTATTGTTGATAGATGTTTTGCTTTAGAGATTTTTATTTTTTATATTTACTGCAGATTAGTTTTAAAATAAAGACATTTTAATAACAAAATCTTTGTTTCGACTACGTAGAAATTACATAATATCCGAGCTTTCGGAGAATATCCTCCATCATCAGGGTTTGAAAAATAATAAATCGAGAGCGAGATGAATTCAAACTAAAAGAGCACTGAATTCTTCTCGCTCTCGATTTATTATTTTTCAAACCCTGATGATGGAGGATATTCTCCGAAAGCTCGGATATTATGTATATTCTACGTAGTCGAAACAAAGATTTTGTTACTAATATGAAACCTACGTACAACAATTTATTTGAAAAGACATTTCAATTATCAACTGAGTTAATTGTTTAGCATGTATACTGGGATGTGCTTGATAAGATTTGACTCATATTATCAGTAGTAATATATAATTTTAAATCAAAGACATCGTTATTGTTGATAGATGTTTTGCTTAAATGACAATTAGAAATAGTTAACAATAGAACATAAATGTAGAAATGGAATATATATTATATATATAGACAGATTTTTATTTTTTATATTTACTGTACATTAGTTTTAAAATAAAGACATTTCAATTATCAGACGAGTTAATTGTTTAGCATGTATACTGGGATGTGCTTGATAAGAAGTAGATTATTATTTATATATCATTAATTATTTTCACATAAAAGGGCGTTGGTTAGTCCGTTGCAACAGCTAATAGTTACCGGATGGATGGGGTGGGTTGGTTCCATTTTGTAAATCCCTTGCTTTGTTTTATTAGCTTTTTGTGAACATATCCCTTTCACGACTATATAACAATTTTAAGCCTTCATAAAGCTTATGCTCTCTTTGAGGGGGACATTGGGGAGTATCGAACACCGCAAAAAACCGATGGTGAACACCGCAAAACCGCTAAAAATTCAACAAAACACCGTCACCGCATTTTTTCATGAGTCACGTGCAAAAAAATCATTTTCGTTGGATTAAAATCGCAACTCCAAAAAATGTTTTAATTTCACCGTACACCGCACGTAAATTAACTTAAATATCGCACATCGCGAGGTTTTGCATCACCGCAATACCGCATTTTTTCAGCCTCGTTCACCGTAACACCGCACTAAAATAAGGACAACACCGCAACACCGCAAACCCCAATGTCCCCCTTCTCTTTGGATCTGCGGCTGTTCGAAATTCTTAACTGAACACATCAACACTTCTCAGCATCTGCAGTCATGGTCTCTAGTCGTGGACTATAGTTTTAATCTTATAAATCTTATACAAAATCCCTGATCCTGGCTAACCCTTAATGGCCTTGATCCCAAAAACCAAAACTCATGATCTTCTATCCTGGGTTGTTAAAAGCTCCCAAAATGACAGTGCATGCAAGACCTACACTTTTCTTGCTTGAGATCCCAGATCAGGGGTGGATCCAGGATTGTTTCCAGGAGGGGGTGCATCATATCTTCAGGAGGGGGTGACTTCCGTCAGTAAACATGAAATACTGAGGTTATTTTGGAAACTATTTGATAAACCAAGAACTCTAAATTCTTCCTGGAGGGGTTGTGAATTACCTGCAGATCCCGCTGTAGTTTTTTGTTCTTGGAGATTCCAGATCCATATACTCCTTGGTAGCATAAGGTGCCATTAACTACCACTCTCGTGTGGATTAATTAACAACACTGCTAACTCAACATGCAACTTTGTCATTCAACATTTTTCTCTTGTGCTTTGCTGTGCTTTGCAGTGCTGTGCTGTGCTGTGCTGTGCTGTGCTGTGCTGTGCTGTGCTGTGCTGTGCTGTGCTGTGCTGTGCTGTGCTGTGCTGTGCTGTGCTGTGCTGTGCTGTGCTGTGCTGTGCTGTGCTGTGATGTGCTGTTCTATAACAAGAAGAATGACTGACTAGTTTGTGTGTTTTTTTCTAAACACTACATAATGCATCACACATTATCATTATTGTTAGTTTTATGAAGTCTACCTAAAAAATGTGCTTTATCTATCTACTTTTTTTTTTTTCAAATTTTCTTTCTTTCCTTTGTTTTTTTTTGTTTTTTTTTTTTTTTTTCCTTCTCATTTGTACAAAAATTCAGGCTCGATTCGGTCGAATCGGGCTCCCTGTTGTTGAAGCTTGCACCAGTTTACTGCCGAAAAAAACAGGAAGCCCATTCTTAATGTTGTTTTTTTTCTTCACACAAATGAAAGGGCTTGGAAGCTTTTTCTCGGTTACTTTCAGTTCGTTTTTCACGTTACGAATTTACTGTCGTAGCTGATTGAGAAAAATTATATCTAAAGTTTCTTTGATTGAACCCTTTTGTTAACTTGGAAAGCTCGATATTTCCAGAGTTTTATTAGTTAAACATGGCTTCGTCTTCATCTGCACCAAGGACAGCTCGATGGTCAGCTATCGTTCTAACTTGCCAAGATAAAACAAGTGCAGATGCTTTCAGAAAAGGTAAATATATACTATTGAACTTACACAGATCATCTCAAGTTTTTCTAGTTATTTTAGTTATTTTTAGTTTTTGCTAGATATTTTTTTATAAAGTTATTTTCGATTTCATAAAGTTTGTAAAGTGAAACTGAATTTCAATTGATTTTGCATGTTCGCAGAATGAGTCTGTTTGTGCTCGACATTTTGACACAATTTGATCTATTGGGTTTTCTATTTCTGCTTATATTGATTGATACTTTGAACGATAGATTGATTGATTGATTAAATTTTTGATTGACGTATATTGGTTGATTGACAGATATTGGTTAATGGATTTTATGTTAGTTCAATATACAAAAATACAATTTAAAGTTGATACTATGAATTTCAGTATCGTTACAATTTATAGTCAGTATTATCATTTATCACTTAACCAGGACCATTATAGTAATTTGCAAAATCTACAGTACTACAGGGAAGGATTGTTGTAAAAATCATAATTTTGTGATAACTCTTTTTTTTAGAGTCGTTTTCATATGAGTGGGAAGTGGTACAGCTATGTTACATCTACGATACGGCAGATGATTTGAATGCTTTCCTAGAAATTACAACTACGGTATGATGATGTTACTGTTTCCCACTCATATGAAAGCATAGGCAGGGATGGCTGTATACATAGGCATAAAAAAATGATGTCATATCTGGACATATCTAATTGGATCATAAACATGCTGCAGATCATATGAATTATGGTCACTGCAAAATCTGACACATTAAATTCATGTTGCAAATGCAAACCCTGCCATAAGATAACTTACATCGTACGTGTGATTCATCATTCATGTTTGTAGAGCTTGAGATACGCCAGCAAGAGGGATTCATTGATAAAAGCACGTTGATATTAACAATAGAAGATCCCAAATCAAGAGTTGGTAGTGGCGGCGCTACTTTGAATGCTCTCCTACTGGTGACAGAGCATCTTAGTGCTAAACAAGGATTTACAGTGAGTCATTTAATTGATTCTGCTCTCTGGGAGGGGAGGGGTACTCCCATATATCAGAGGGCAGGGATGCTGGTCGTACCTTTTAGGGGTCAAAATCAAAGGTACCAGACCTAGAATCTCGGTGTTTTTCAGACTCACAGAATTAAAGTTGACACCTTGTAGGGTATTCACAGATATTCAAAAACAAGGTCTTGATTTCCAACCAGTACCTTTTAGGGGTCATTTTCAAAAATTCTGATGAGTAAATTAGACTTTGATGTGTAGGTAGCTAAACATAAAAAAATAGAGCATTGTGTTGTATCCGTAATTTCTTAGAAAACTTGAAAATTATCTATTATACCGTAGCAGTATTGCAACTGTACAATTTTGATTAATATATAATTATACAGTCTTGAAGCATGTTGTGCATCGAACAACAATGTGGAAGATGTTACACTGTTATACCGTTGAATAATAAATGAAATGCCAATTTTTTTGGATCATACCTTTGAAGCAAGAGAATATCTTTATTAGATATTTGAAAATTAATAGTCATATATTATGAACGGTCTACAGAATATTGTAATGAAAAGACTGAAAGTTTGATCAGTATTTCTAATTTATTGTGTTTGTTTTTTCACAGACAGTGGACTACAGTGTGATTACAAAGAGCAGAATCCTTATCATGCATGTGGTATGTGAAATGTGTTCATTAATTTACAGCAACCTAGATATTGGTTAAATTTATTATTGCTAAGTGTCTTTCACTCTGATTGAAATGACTATCAAATACATGTTTGTAGGTTGTAGTTAGTTATAAGGCTGAAAATACAAAGTCATACAATGACAATGTGTAATAAATGCTTGATGTTTAATGTGATTTGCTGTTTTCTGGGAATTTACACACTCTTTGACAAACACTTATCAGCATTTGTTGTTTTTGGTCTTGTCAATCGTAACTCCCAACTGCTTCACCTAACTCAAGGCTTGAAATAACAGCCTGACATACATAGGTCAAGATGACCTTTTGAACTTGATCATTATCCCATTTTTTGGAAGGCCAAAATTTGAAATATTACTCTTTTTTAAAAATACATAAAAGTTTTCCCTTAAAAATATGAAGGTCAACTTGTCCTTTCAAACTCTGATTTGACACGTCAAGTAGCGAATTTGGAGAGACTTTGTCCCTTGACCTGCCATTATTTTGAGCCGTGTAACTGCTTTTGAACTTTGCCTACTCTTTACCAATGTTTGTACCAGCTTAATCATAATGACTCATGGTGGGTCAGTTTTTGTTTCTGTGATAATTGGAGTTTTGATTGAATGGAGCAAAAACACCAAATGGCTGAATTTCATGTGAATTTGCAGAAAGCAGAAAACTACTAACAGTAAAAATTTGAATTTATTGGGTTAATGATTTTTATACAGGGTCAGGATAATCCATATGTAATGGGTTATGATTTTTATACAGGGTCAGGATAATCCATATGTAATGGGTTATGATTTTTATACAGGGTCAGGATAATCCATATGTAATGGGTTATGATTTCTATGCAGTGTCAGGATAATCCATATGTAATGGGTTATGATTTCTATGCAGTGTCGTGATAATCCATATGTAATGGGTTATGATTTCTATGCAGTGTCAGGATAATCCATATGTAATGGGTTATGATTTTTATGCAGTGTCGTGATAATCCATATGTAATGGGTTATGATTTCTATGCAGTGTCGTGATAATCCATAATTTTATGTAATGGGTAATGATTTCTATACAGTATTGTGACAATCCATATGTAATGGGTTATGATTTCTACACAGGGTCGTGATTATCCATTTAGTACGTGTGGGCCAGTGTTCACAACCCTACCTGCCAAGCATGACAATAGCCAGTCATTGGTGCCGTTAGCTGATTGTCTTGTCACTAATTTTGACTGTTTGCTGTTCTACCTTACTAACAGGGTAAGTTGCTAGATTGTTTGTGTGTTTGTTCTTGGTTTTGTTTGACATTTCTTTAAATGGTTGTGGTTTTTCTTGTTTGTTTGTTTGTTTGTTTATTTGTTTGTTTGTTTGTTTGTTTGTTTGTTTGTTTGTTTGTTTGTTTGTTTGTTTGTTTGTTTGTTTGTTTGTTTGTTTGTTTGTTTGTTTGTTTGTTTGTTTGTTTGTTTGTTTGTTTGTTTGTTTGTTTGTTTGTTTGTTTGTTTGTTTAGGTGTTAATTTGTATAAGTTTGTTTTTAATCTGTCTGTCTGTCTCTCTGTCTGTCAATTAATTTGCCTGGCATGTTTTTATGGGGTTAGGGCTTGACGTTTTTGTTTAATATATTTTGTTATTTTAATTTGTCTTTTTTGCATTAGTTTTATGGTTTATATTTAGTAGTTATTTATTATTTTGATTATTTGTTTCATTTTCTTGTACAGTACATGTATTTCGTTTTTTTTATTTTTACTTTTTACTTTTTGCCCTCTTTCCACTCTCTCTCTTCATGTTTCCATCAAGTCATTTGTTATATAATTTTACTTTACGGTTGTATTTGTACAACAGATTTGTCATGGATCACCCAGTGGTGTCTGGGTTTGTAGTACTGACATGATGTTATCGATACCATCTAACACAGGCAAGTAATAAAGTGTACTGTCTCATTCTCAAACCTAGACCCTTTCTCTGCTTCTCTGCGTCTTATAACACTTTTAAACTAAATGAAATTAAAATGTGGCTTACTGTCCAGGGATGATGAAGGTGGATGATGATACTGGTGGTGCTGATCAATGGAAGAGATGGTATTGATGATAACGACCATAATGATGATGATGATGATGATGGTGGTGGTGGTGGTGGTGATAATGTTGGTGGTAATGATGATGATGTGAAAAAAGAGATGATAGTGGTGATGATGATCATGATAATATAATGATGATGGTGGTGATGCTGGTTGTGATGATGATGGTGGTGACGGTGATAGAAAAGATGATGGTGATGATAATGATAATTATGATGATGGTGGTCTTGGTAGTGATGATGATGGCGACAGTGATAATTATTTATTGATGATGGTGATTATGATGACCACAATGATGATGATGGTGATGATAGTGATGATAGGGGTGATGATGATAGTGGTGGTGATGATGATGATGATAGTGGTGATGATGATGGTGATGATAGTGGTGATGATAGTTCATAATGTTTATATTTTTCTTTCAGAAATAAAATGGAACAGCATCAATCAAGACATTGTGATGTTGTTATTTGAGAGTTCAGTAGATAAAGCACTTCACCATGGAGTATGTCAACTGGATCATGAGGTACTTCAATACTATATTGCCTTATCAAGCCTCATTAACTCCTCTGAATTCAACTCGTTTGGGCTTCCTATATCTGATTTTGGATTGCTTTGTAATCTGAACAAGCAATTTAAGGAAACTGGGCCACATGGAGCCAGCTTGGCTAAATTCAAAAGAGAAAGGAACCCCAAAAGACAAAGGAATACCAAAAGACCAAAAATAACACCAAAACTACAGAACTATTTTAAAATGTTTTTGTTATGAAAACAACTCTTTTCTAGAGTAAATGTAATGTATACCATTTTGATAAATGGCATTTAATCTAAATGTTGTTTTATTTACTAAGTAATGGTTTTGAAACCCAGAAGCGCAGATAAATAAAATACTTTTAATAGTAGTCTTGAGGCTTTTGTGCTCGGTCATATCAAATTGTTAAAGTTTCTTACAAAGACTACCACAGCATATAGCCGAAACGTTAATGCACCTCAACTCTACGT
Organism: Diadumene lineata; assembly: GCA_918843875.1. Lineage (NCBI taxonomy): Eukaryota > Metazoa > Cnidaria > Anthozoa > Actiniaria > Diadumenidae > Diadumene > Diadumene lineata. The sequence goes on along the minus strand of OU974072.1, from coordinate 3,116,076 downwards.
GTCTCAATCCAAAAAGCCGACTTCAACGATTTAAAATACTTTCAACACAATGACATATAAACAGAATTATATTGTTATCTGCAATATGTTTCCCATGTACAAACAAACTCTTCAAGTCTTGTTCTGTTGATTATATCCAGGGCAATGTGAAGAATATCATATTTAAAGGAACTCAGGAAGAGGTTCAAAGCTGTGCTTTTGACAATGGAAGAGTACCAATGGTAAGGACAGACCTATTTCTTGTAGCTGCATGTACAACACTCAGTGGACAAAACACTTGTTACCAAAACCGGTGATATTTAAACATTTTATTCTTGTCTCTGACATTTTGCTGTTCAACCTCCCTCCCCTCCCCCGTGCACATCAATGCTGTGTTTTATTCACACAGCAATCTCGTACGCAAAGCCCACATTTTCTTGTGGACTGCGGCAAAGAACAAGGGCTCTGGCTTAATCCTATACTGGAAGCCATGTTTTATGATTTCTGGTTTTACTTGTTTCTGTTTGTTTATGAACATATTAGTGCTTTTATAGCATTTTAAAAGTTTTATCCATTATGAGATGAAGCTTTAATATCTCTTTGGCCGTCATTTTGCAGACCTTACAAGTGCGCATAAGAAACTACAATCAGAAAACATCAAAGATGGCTTCTCGTATCAGATTATGCCAGAGCACTTGTTCTTTACAGCAGGTCACAAGATAACCCAGGCTCTGGGTACAAGTTTGTTCACACCGTATTAAATGGAACAATAAGTGACAACAAGACAGTATTCAGTCTGTAAAAAGAAGGAGTGTTTTATCATGTTTGGGATTTAGGTTAGACCTGATAAAACAATCTGCGAGTTTATTCAACTGCTTCAAAAAATTTCATTACTTATATAAAGTGTTATCAATCAATATAAATACTGAAATAAATATATTTATAAAATTCATAAATAATTTATGAACCCAGAACAATGGAAAATCACTACGGTGACGACATCTGGTTTATCTTGAAATATCTCGGCCAAATTAAATCTAATTTCAAAAATATAAATCTAAAATAGCTGCATTAAGTAATAAGTAATATACAATATTCGCATCCGATCTGTATGGAATTTAAAATGTCTCGCCTTCGGTTGACATTGTATATTCCATACAGATCGGCCACTCATATTGTATATATTACATTTAAAGATTGACATAAAACCTATATTGAATGAATTGAATGATTAGTTGAGCTACAAATGTACACATTTGGATCCCACATGTGTTGTTTATTGGTTTTGTCAGGTTGGCAGTATAGTGTTCTTTAACATCAAAGCTGTTGAGAAGTTACTGACGCTACTTTCCTTTCCACCATTGGATGCCTGTACATATTATGGGCTTGATAATGGCGCCAAACCAATACAGGTACTGGAAATAAGAACGGCAGTGTATACAGATCCAGGATATTTAGAAAGAGGGGGCGGCCAATTAAAATGCAATTAAGAGTATACAGTAGAAAACTCTTGGTTCAAACGTCCTTGAAGTGAAGCATTTGAGTCAATATAACACCATTCACACAAATGTATCACTTGGATGGTGAATCAAATAAAAGATTTTCCATTGCGAGCTTATTCATAATATCATTGTGTGATTGTGTAGTTTTAAAAAAGTCAGCCATATCTCAACCATTAAAGACATGTTTTTCTCTGATACCCCTTTGCCCAAAGAATATCCAGAATTGAGACATACATTGCAAGGAATTTGCTGGCCCTCTCTCTTATGGCCATGATCCCCGCTGGAATTTTGTATTGCATTTCAAGCATAAGCAAAATGATTCTTGTTTTATCTCTCCATAGATATCCCTGTTCTTTGATCTTCTTCTCAGTATGGCAACAGGAATCTTGCGAGAGGACTTTGTGTCTGGAAAAGAAAGCTGTGCTTATGGAAAGAGCACCAGAGTTGGAGTGAAAAAGATGTCGGACAAAGACAAAGCTGTCATGTATTCTGCCTGGGAAATGTTGTGGAAACACTTGAGAGGAATGAAGGTCCATGGAGGTAAGACAGCTGTGAAAATATGAATATTAGAAAGATGAGAGGATGAATGGATGAATGAATGAGTGAATGCATAAATGAATGAATGAATGAATGGGTGAATGAATGGATGGATGAATGGATGAATGAATGAATGAATGAATGAATGAATGAATGAATGAATGAATGAATGAATGAATGAATGAATGAATGAATGAATGAATAAATGAATGAATGAATGGATTAATGAATAAATGAATGAATGATTTAAAGAATGAATGAATGGATGGATGAATTAATTAATTGATTGATGATTGAATGAATGGATGAATGGATGAATGAATGATTTAATGTCAATGAATGGATGGATGAATGAATGGATGAATGAATGGATGGATGATTGGATAGATAGATGGACAGATCAATGGATGGATGGATAAGTAAAGGAATGAATTAATTGATTAAATAAATAAAGAAAAATGAATGACTTGATTACCCAGATTAACATAATGATTCACAGTTTTGTTGATAAAATTCTTTAACATTTGTTGTATTTAGTTGTGATGGATGGAAAATGTAAGTACAACTACATGCATCCGACCGGTGTTTGCTACAGAGTACAGCTCAAGAAGTGCCTGGAATTCTTTAACAATAGTGATCTTCCTTACATGACATCCCCACACATGCATGTCTGGAAACAAAGGGTAAGTCAACAAATTATTAAACAAATAGTAAAATCAAAAGGCACCAAGCCATGTGGGATCAGCTTATGAAAACTGCAGACTGAGCATGTGCAGTTGATAGTTTGTGAGCCATGAAATAGACATTAGGCCTCAATGGTGGAACATATGCAATGGCCTTATAACCACCAAAAACAATGTTTGACAATGCAGCTAGCAGCCATCAACAGGAAGCCCAAAAGTCACAATTTTGAAAGAACAAAAATAGTATCTGAAGTTACGAAATTTACATGTGTTTAATCCAGGAAAGCCTTTTCCAAAGTCTGTAAAGGAGGATATATTTGCTAGATAAACTACTAGGTGATACTAAGAGTGGAATTGCTTGTGAGATGAAAGTCTCCCAGCATTCTGTTACAAATATTGATTGTTCTTTGAACATATTTTTAAAATCAATAATAGATAGATAGATAGATGATCTTTATTTTCACTGTAATCCATCAGGATTTTACAGTTAGAAGAATAATGAATTGAATAATGTAATAATGGGAGCATTCTTCCATCCTGGGGGGGGGGGGGGGGGGGGAGGGGAGAAGCTTGAGTTGTTTTGACTGTAAGTGTTTTGTTTTATGTTCTAGTCTCAAAACATCAGTGATAAAGCAATTGTGATCAACTCCATTATCAAAGGCTCTGTAAAAATACAAGAAGAATGTGTTGTAACTAATTGCTTCATGCAGGTAAACATTTGTTTACAGAATGAATGAATGAATGAATGGGTGAAGGAATGAATCAGTGAATGGGTGGATGAATGAATGGATGAATGAATGAATGAATGAATGGATGAATGGGTGAATGAATGAATGAACGGATGAATGGATGGATGGATGGATAGTTGAATAAATGAATGGATGAATGAATGAATAAATTAAGGAAAGGATGATTGAATGGATAAATGCATGAATGAATGGATGGATGGATGGATGGATGGATGAATGAATGAATGAATGAATGAATTAGTGAATGAATAGATGGATGAATGAATTAATGAATGAATGATTGAATAAATGAATGAAGGAAGGAATGAATGAATGAATGAATGAATAAATGAATGAATGAATGAACGAATGAATGAATGAATGAATGAATGAATGAATGAATGAATGAATGAATGAATGAATGAATGTCAAAAAAGTAAACCAATGAATAAAGATGTTAATGGATTGGTGGCTGAAGTAATAAATAGACAAAATTAGTGAATTAAAGAAATTGAAACAAGGAATAAAAACATGCTGAAAATAGAATAGAACAAACTGTGTATGTTTTGTTACTGTATTTCAGGGTGATTTATCTATTGGCACTGGATGTGTGTTATCAGGAATAGGGCCCAATGATTTCAAGGTACAATTGTCACATTCTTCCTATATATGTACATTTAATAGTATTAGAGTGCACACACTAAAAAGTGTGCAACATAAATACTACTAAATAGTGCTATTTTATGCTAATTCTATTGTTTTCTTTTGTTTTATTAGTGCTATTTACCACTGAATAGAGAGTGCACGCACTAAAAAGTGTGCAACATGAATACCACTAAATAGTGCTATTTTATGCTAATTCTATTGTTTTCTTTTGTTTTATTAGTGCTATTTACCACTGAATAGAGAGTGCACGCACTAAAAGTGTGCAATATATATACCACTAAATAGTGCTATCTTATGCTAATTCTATTGGTTTCTTTTGTTTCATTAGTGCTATTTAACACTGAATAGAGAGTGCACGCACTAAAAGTGTGCAACATAAATACCACTAAATAGTGCTATTTTATGCTAATTCTATTGTTTTCTTTTGTTTAATTAGACAGGTGTTATTTACTACTAAATAGTGACAGCTGTTGCACACATTGACTGTTTGCACTCTACTAATATATAATAATATTATAATAACGATAAAGTTCTTTATCCACATCTACAATGCTCAGTGCGGTTATAAAAATGTGGTATAAAATAATAATATAATAATGTTATTGTTATCAATATCTTGTTGCAGGGTGTACCTGGAGTGTTGCCTGACTATCTCTGCCTACTTGGTTACAATATATCTGTCCCTTGCTTTATGTCTAAACCTGTTAAAGTCTTTGCTGTGTTTGGTGTCAATGATCAGCTAGAGGTAAGCACGGCTTGCAATGCAGGACCAAATGATTTAGATACATGAATAAATATGAATGAATGGATAAGTGAAAGAATGGATGAATGAATAAACAGATGGATAAGTGAATGTATGAATGAATGAACGAACGAACGAACGAACGAACGAACGAACGAACGAACGAATGAATGAATGAATGAATGGATGAATGAATGAATGAATGGATGGATGGATGGATGGATGGATGGATGGATGAATGGATGAATGAATGAATGAATGAATGGATGGATGGATGAATGAATGAATAAACGAACGAACGAACGAACGAACGAATGAATGAATGAATGAATGAGTGGATGGATGGATGAGTGAAAGAAAAGATGAATGAATGAATGAATAGATGGATGAGTGATGGATGGATGAACAAATGGATTGATAGATGAAGGAATAAATAAATGAAGGAATGGATGAGTACATGAATGGACAAATGGATTAATAAATAAAAGAAATGAAGGAAGAATAAATGAATGAAAGAATATATGAATGAATCACTATATGAATGAATGGATGAATGAATGGATGAATGAGTGAATGGACGGATAAATGAGTGAATGAATAACTGAAGGAATAAATGAAAAAGCACGAATGTGTGAATTAATTAATTAATGAACCAGTAAATAAGTGAAAGGATGGACCGACAAACTTTGTATTTGTGAGAGAGAGATAGAATAAATAACTGTCGCCGTGCAGTGTTAGGGGTACCTTTATGATACAAACTAGCTTGTACAATTCATGTTAGTTTACATTACTCTGACAAAGGACTAACGTCCGGAACGTCAGTTCTTCATTCCGCGGTGTATAAGTTATAGATGAATGAATATTTTTCCAACTATTAGTTTATTTATTTCACTGGTGAAAGGTTATAAAGCCCCTTGTAATTGTCAATGACGTTGAAATGATTTTGTTTCTTGTAATCTCACAGAAACAAGTCTCGTGTGATGAACATAGTTATTTTTGTAATGCACAATGTGAAACTTTCTTTGAACGTACTGGACTGACGTCAGAGGATGTCTGGGTTCATGGCTTGGTAAGTACAAATATCTACTGTAAGATAGTTACCAATTTCGATAAACAAATGTATTGTAAGATATTTTCCATTTCGGTATTAGTTACTTCATTGTAAAGCGCATTGAAACATTAGATAAAACTATATATTAACCACTACATTACATTACGGATCAGACCTAGATCATGTTTTGTGTTTTTTCTGATTTTTTCTTCTTGTTTTCACCTTATTTTATTATGATGGTAAGTGTGAATGTTTCTTTTCTCATGGAGTTCCTGTGTTGAAGATACACCAGGAATCCGGAAGCTGAAAATGGATGCAGTAGAATCTATGTTTGTATTATCCTTTATTGTGTGGTTTTTTTACTGTCTTGTTTTAGTCTGGAGATAAGACGTTAGAGAGACTGTGTGTGTTATCTTGTGTTGTATCCATTTCGTATTTTTTTCTGTCTTGTTCTAGCCTGAAGATAAGCGTAATTTGTTCAACGCGCGTCTCTTTCCTGTGGTCCATCCGCACACCAACGGCAACATGTCCCCTGTAATGGACTGCTATTGGTTGGCTGGGATAGACATTGGTGTGTCTAATGAAACCATGAAACGAAGGTAATCATAGATCATGGTAGTGATGATAGTAATGATGTTATTGGTGATGATGATGATGGCGTTGGTTATGGTTGTGATGATGATGGTGGTCGATGATAATGGAGGTCATAATTATGATGATGGTGGTGGTGATGATGGTGATGATGATTGTGATGGCAATCGTGGTGATGATGATGAGGATTAAGTGATGCAATCAAAATCATTGTCAATTAACTAATACTTCTCGGTTGTTTAGATGGCATAACTCATGGCGTTTGTCACTAAAGGAAATCATGGCAAGCGTGGAGCCTGGTACTGAGTTTGAATGGCGTAGACAACTGTTCTTTCAAATAGGAAAATATGAAGTCGAGGCTGCCTTAGAGGGTGGTACTAACAAATGCTTTCTACCCTTTTTGAAGACATGCGCAGTAGAAGGACATCACAATGATATACTAGCTGCTATGGACAATGGTATGTCATCCTTAAACGAACATTACCAGTTTTAAAACTGTGCACATTTCGCTACAGTAGAACCAAACCTAACATGTTTTCTTGCATACATAGTGAAAGTTAATCTCGTACGATTATCAATAGGAGGCAGCATGGCCGAGTGGTTCAGAGCGTTGGTCTCGCAATCCGGCGGTCTCTTATTCGATTCCCGCTCTGGCCACAGAAATTGTATTTGTCTGATTTCCGATTTGGTCAAAATATAGCCAACTGGTTTGTCTCGTAGCCAGTTGGGATTCTTAAATTAATTAGGTGTCTTCTATTAGCTGACCCTTCAGCTAGAATTTACCGACACGTTAATAAAAGTCTTTTTTTTTTATTCGTTTTATTATGAATAGACCTCTTTCGCTTCCATGTTTATTTTCCCATTTCAGACCATGTGATGTCACTCTTGAGAAATAATTATTTCAGGTGTAAATATTTCAATACATTTTTCTTAAAAGAACCTTTTCCTAGAGAGTGTCACATGGTCTGAAATGGGCAATTTGCACACGAAGCCGAAAAGGTCTATTGTGGAAGTTTATTGAAAATTATAGCGAAAAATATCAAGTGCTCTTGGCGGACTTTAAATCCACGTCCTCGGTATTCTAGTCCGATGTATTAACCACTACACCACAAAACCAACGTAGCCTGAATAAGATTAATTGCTTGGTTGATTTTGCAGTTGCCTGCAAGAGTGATTCTAGTTCATCCATGAGTGTAGCAGCGCGTACTCTAGCCTGTATTGCTGATGTACTTGGAGCTATGGCTGGGGAGAACGCTGGTCTTCGTAGTGGTCCTGCTCAGAATGTAGCATGGAAAGAAGCTTTCCAGTTACTAGAGGTAAACTTTAGAGTAGTTTTCGTATGAGCGGGAAACGGTACAGTTAGGATAACACTACGATAGAACAGATGATTTGAATGTTTGCTTAGAAACTACGGCCACGATACGGCTACAGTGCGATTGATAATTCGAATGTTTTCTTAGAAACTACGGCTTCGATACGATGCGGTACTGTTTCCCACTCATACGAAAACAACACCATATACGATATAGTTTCTCACTACTTTAAAAACCAGTGGGAAAGGTAAAGTGAGAAACGTTGCGGCTAGGATAACGCTACGTCCAATACGGTATAAAATTTGAATTACGGGACACGGGTAGATCAAAAAGAGTCCGTTTTTAATGAAGCAAGTTCATAGAGTGCGCGCACTAAAAGTGTGCAGCAGTTGTCACTATTTAGTGGTAAATAGCACTAATTAAACAAAAGAAAACAATAGAATTAGCATAATGTTGCACACGTTTAGTGTGTGCACTCTATCAAGCTCCTTTAAGAAGTACCACTAAGTCTGAAGAAAACACCACCCCTCACTGTTAGAAATATAAACGACGTCCCAGGTGGTGATACCATGCTTTCATTGATAATGGGTGTTCATATTACAGCAAAAGAGAATCAAAGAAGGTGTCAAGGCTATGGCTGGTGAAAGAGCTAAGTGGTTGGACAGGTAACGTTTAGAAATTCGCGTCTTCTCGGATAAGGACGTTAAGCCGGAGATCAATGGTGTACTAACCTCGTAAGGTCGGTACACACTAGGCGACAAGTCGCAGCGACTTGTCCCCGCGACAGGTCGCCTCAGTGTACACTGGTTCAACATTCGTCGCCTAGACATCTCTCCGGCCCGAGAGAGATTGGATTTCATCAGGCAAGTCGCAGCGACAAACCTCTGGTGGAAAATGTCGTTGCAACTTGTCGCCTAGTGTGTACCGGCCGTTAGAAGTTTGACGACGATTGTGAGTACGAATACGAAAAGGATTCAAAGGAAATCAAATCATTGATACGTTTTGAGTCGCAAAATGTCAAAAAAACACTTTTATTATGAGATATTTTTACTTCAACATTGCAGTATGAACCCTGCATAGAACTAAGATAAAAGTATTTTATCCTTTGAGCGAATTAGAAGTCAGTAAAGCATTAAGAATTTAATGAAGAACAACTTCGGTAATCTATTATTTATCATTCTCTAGTTTGTATTTTACTTTGAAATGTTTTTTTTCAGAAATACAAAGGCAATAGTTTTTTTTAACATTGTAATCTATCAGATAAACTTTCGTACATTCCATTGCGCCGTTATTCATAAAAAAGTCTGAACACGCTCAAGCTTTGATAATTGGCTACATTCCCATGTATGTTGCGTTAATTAGCACTGTTGGTTAGCGGATAATACCAACGATTAGGCTACGTCCATACAAACCCGGACAAAATTGAAAACGCAACTTTATTTATCCGTTTAGGCCTTCCGTCCACACTAAAACGCATGAATCCGAAAAAAAATGTATGCTAATTCTATTGTTTAACGAGCAATTTTTGTCACGGTATCGGAACAAAAGTTGCGTTTTCAAATTTATCCGGCATAGTGTAGCCAGGGTCTCAACTATATGCTATGCTCAATGAACTAAGAATTCAATGAAGCACAAACACAGTGACAAATGAATCCAGACGCCTCTTATTTTCATTGTACTTTGTTTATTGCGCAGATAGTAATATGCAACTATTAGACATTTGCGTCAGTGAATTCTTTCGCTATAATCGAATGTTTTTTCGATCGCCTGCGTCCGTTCTCGATTAAATGGCAGCCAGTCCTAACTAAGGTGTAACAGACTGTAATACGCTAAAAATCAAAAGCATACTAAAGTGTAATACGATGAAGGGTATTTGCAAACCACTCTATGTGGCGTGCAGTCTATTTATTGATTTGTTATGTTTTGATTTTGATAGACCTGATCTGTTGATTCGTGCTGCTCGTCATTACGAAGGAGCCGAGCAGATTCTACGAAGACATGCAGTCATGACAGCACAGGAGGTAGTCATGATGATGGTCATGATGTTGATGGTGGTAGTCATGGTGATGATGATGGTGGTATTGATGGTGATGATGATGATGAAGATAATAGTGATGACGATGATGGTGATGGTGGTGATGAAGATGGTGGTGATGAAGATGGTGGTAGTGATGATGGTGGTGATGATGAAGATGATGGTGATTACGATGATAATGAATATGTGATGATAGCAATATTTATAACGATGATAATAAAGGTGATGGTGATGATAATTAGGAGAATGATCATGATAAATTATGATTTTTCTAGTGATTTCATGTTTTCATGGTATTAATAATATTTCTACATATTTGTAGTTCATGGATTTCAAGAAGGGCGACAGCCCACCACTGAATCAATGGATAATAGCTGAAGCACCAGGTACAAATGTCATTGCAGCAATATTAACAACTATTATCATTAATATACTAGGCCTAATTACAAACTGCAATCAAGCGCAAATTGATATGGGACAAAATACGAAACATCACCATCTATTGTTATACGTTCAACAAGCAGCCCCTCCCCTTCGAACATGCTCGAAATTATAGCGACGATTTGCATTTGTATTTGTCGCATTATCTCAGGAGGTTCCAGGGATATCCCAAAATGCATTGCGTTCAGTCCTTGTGCTTGGTGTCATGTACAGTCGTTTTCGTATGAGTGCGAACCGGTACTGTTAACATACGGCTTCGATACGTTAGATGTTTCCAATGTTTTCTTAGAAACTACGGCTACAGTATGATGACGTCACTGTTTCCCTCTCATTCGAAAAGGGCTCTAATGAGTAGTTTGTATGTTTATTTTACAGCTCGTATAGATTTAAGCGGAGGATGGACCGACACTCCTCCCATCGCATACGAACATGGCGGAGCAGTAGTTAATGTTGCTATTCAACTTAATGGCAAGGTAATGATATAGCATTGAAATGACGAGATGGTGATGATGATAGTGGTGATGGTGATGATGATAATAATGATAGTGATGGTGATGATGATGATGGTGGTGATGGTGATGATGATGATGACGACATGTACAAGCATCACTTGTGGTAATAAATAAATGTCCCTTAACCCCGTAAATGATAACGGTGGTGTAAAATGATGATGATTATTATTATTATTATTATTAAGGTTGTTCACTATAAAATTTTGTACAATTCGGAAATAAAGCCCTCTCATCTCTTGTTATTTATTAGCCGTAACGCCAATCCTTTATATTTAGAAACCACTGAAAGTCAGAGCTAGAAGAATTCCTGAGTGAGTACTGTAGTTACAAATTGCAAGTAAAAGTAAATTAAATGTAGTTATTGTAAATATTGGCTCAGTTGGATGATAATAATAAGTATTTATTTATTTAGCGCATTCATTAAATCTTGTTGCGGTTGTGGTAGAGTGCAAACAATTAATCCGTGAAACTTTAGTAATACTAAATAGTGCTATTTTATGCAAATTCTATTGTTTTCTTTTGTTTAATTAGCACTATTTTGTACTATTTAGTAATTAGTGTTTCATGGATTTATTGTTTGCACTCTAAAAGATGAAAAATGTTTGAGAAACATAAATTAACTTTTTCAGGCGTTTTTTGAAACTGTTCAGGTTGGAAGCATCTTTTTGATGGGTGCAGTAATATCGTGTTGGCGTAGGTCAGGCCACGACTCGGGACCGTTTTTGCTGCCTTTTTAATTACAATGTTCAAAGGACAGTGAATTTGTGGTTTCAATTCTCCACCTTTACATTTACGCTCACTAAAGCGACGTTAAAATCCTGTACAATTGTACATCTACATTTATTTACAGTCAAAACACCTCAAGCGTACCATCAAAAATTCATTATTGAATTCATTGTTCGAATATTGAATTGATTATTGAATTCCAGTAATTAAATTTGAAAACAAATCTAGTTCAAAATAATGTATTTATTTAAGAATCCTACATAAGTAAAATAAGATCTTTCTTTTGTCAAGAGTTTCTAGACAGTTTAATCTTTTAGTTGGAGATCTCAAACGGCGACTTCTTGTCTCAAATTCAAAGAGATTCAAAGAATGAAATCAGTAATGAACATTTTGTGGGTACACTTGAGGTGTTTTGACTGTAGGTCCATAAAAGGGAAGGTCCATCATCGATAGACTTAGTATTCGTTTACACTAGTAAATATTGCCGCGCGATTCTTACGTGATAATCTCTGCGATTGTGTTATAACATGTACGTAAACGAACTTCAATATTTGCAGCGATTACCGCGCGATTTCATTGCGATTTCATGAAATAAAATCGCCAAATAACGCGCTTAATACAAAATGATAAGCGTGCACGGAACAATTCTATTGTTTTCGAGTGAAATCTACGCGATGATTTCGAGCATGTTGGAATTTTCTGTGATTATCGTTTGACAATCGCAGCGAGATTTGTAGGATGTTTACGCGAGCGTGTTTAGCTTCCAACTTGATCACGGCGGTTATCGCGTGAGAATCAAACTGTAAAATTTGCTTTGTCAAACAGACCTTTAAGAGTGAAGAGTTTAGTGTAAATGCAACGTTTATATAGAGTGCAAACAACAAATGTGTGCAACAGTTGTCACTATTTAGTAGTAAATAGCACTAATTAAACAAAAGAAAACAATAGAATTAGCATAGAATAGTGGAGTGCACGCACTAAAAGTGTGCAACAGTTGTCACTATTTAGTAGTAAATAGCACTAATTAAACAAAAGAAAACAATAGAATTAGCATAAAATAGCACTATTGAGTGGTATTTATGTTGCACACTTTTAGTGCGTGCACTCTACAATTATCCCAGTTTTAAAACATTTTGTTTTATTTCATGTTGTAGACCACACATTGAACTGCTGATCTTAGCAGGAACAAGCCATCATGTTCGTATTGTATGTAAAGAACTCAAAGATTTAGCCGACTACTCACAACCCAATGCACCAGGAGCTCTTATAAAAGCCTGCTTCTGCGCCGCCAAACTAGTTGATTTAGACGATCCAACACCACTGGCCGAACAGCTCAAGAAAAGATATGAAGGTGGCTTCCAGATCGAGTCAATGGCCGACCTTCCTTACGGTAGTGGACTGGGCACTAGTAGTATTCTCTCTGGCGTTGTCCTGGCAGCGGTCTTGCATGCCGCTGGCTACAAAACCGACGTCACATCTATAGTACATGCCGTTATGGTGGTTGAGCAGATGTTGACGTGTGGGGGAGGATGGCAGGATAATGTAGGGGGACTGGCGCCTGGTTTTAAGATCGCACGGTCGGGAAACTCTCTTCCTATGAAGGTTTCGTTTACAGAGCTTCAGGCCCCGTGTAGTTTAGTGGAGGCTTTGAAGGAGTGTCTAGTGTTTGTGTACACTGGGAAGACAAGACTCGCTAAGAATCTTCTGCAGGTTGGTTCATGAATAGTCAACACTTTGACGTCTAGGATTTTGATTTTCATTCAATTGTTCATTCATGTACTTGTTTATTACTTGTGCCCGCAGGCCTTTAGGCCAGCGGCACAAGTATTAAAATCCAACGCGTATATTTTTTTTCGACGTCGGGCTGAGCCTTCGAGCAATTTGTCAGCGGTCTTCCCCAGTGAAGCGTGTAAATGGGTTACCCTGTGGTCGAGCGGTCGAGCGAAGCCTGTGTCGATCGAAGCCTTCGACCAATTTGTCAGTGGTAAGCTCCCGGAATAACATGCGTGTGAAATGCTCGACCCTCGTGGTCAATTTCTACGAAGCGAGTTGCTGTGTTTGGAGTGTTGTTCTTTTATCTGTGGAAATGTGGAGCGAATTACTCGTCAAAACGCTCAATCTACATACAAATGCACACGCCGTCCTTGATAGACCCACAAGAAAAGATGTCAATGAGCGTATATTTCGATCCGGGTTGTTTCAAGGACCTTGTAGCACTGATAGCACGAATAGCACTGATAGCATGAATAACATTGATAACGAGTTCAAACCAGATCTTACTAGTTCTAATCAGATCGTTGATGATCAAAATAGCACAAATGACAATACAAATGACGATGACAAAACGAACTATACTGAAATGAATCTCTCTCGACATGAAGAGTCTCGAAAAGTTGCCAACACGGGAATCCATGAAGAAAGTAAACAGGAAAAGAACAAGAAGCACCCATCCGCCATATTGGAAAATAATGTGTTCAACCTACAATTCTTTGGTCTAAAAGCTGACAAAATATCAAAGTTATTTCTGGTATGTGCTTTATTCATAATAAGTCTCTTATGCTTATTGAACATTGGTGAATTTTCTATACTTTGTAATGATGAATTGATATCATTTTTAAGCTTATATTATATCGTGTTTTCATTGAGCGTAGTCATCGTTATTTTGCTCACGTATATGTACTTTATCTTACGACAGTCTATTGAAAATATTGTTATATCACTAGAAAATGATTGTAATTTGTTTGAAAAGTCTGTATTATTGTCTAGTGATTTATATTATGATAATAAAAGTTATTTGTCAAAGCAAAGTCCAAGGTCTAGATATGCTAATTATTGTATAACTTTCGAACGTACCATCCACAAACCTAGATATGTAGCCCGACGGGATAGAGAACCTAGCAGAATACCAACCAAACAACTAACACGTGTCATGAATAAAAACAGAAATATCAGGAAGTTTGTTCGTCAGTATATTGCAAGGAATGTACCAGCATCATCAAGAATACATTGCTTTATTGCTAAATGTGGTTTCAATCACTCAATACATTGTAAGTATAAGGGAATGAGGAAAAAGAGGTACAGAATTGAAAAAAAATCAAGAAAAGAACAAAATAAGAAATGTTGTAAGTGATTCAATGTACCAATCATCAAATATTCCTGTGTTCAAAAACTCTGTTTACAAATATTTTTTACAAGCCTACAAGAATCTGAATCATAAAATCAGCCACTCTATATTAAAATTATGTCCAGTATTAGCCAAAAAATTAGGGCATTCTACAGTCATAAATTCATGTTTTATTGTGGTGTGCAGTAATTTTATTGTATTTTACATATGTCAAACATATTCTGCATCTTTAAGACAGTTGATGCTTTCAGGTGATATTGAACTAAACCCTGGCCCTTTCGCGCAAGACAACATGATACAATCATCACCTTATACAATATTAAAGTCTAGATTAGCTGAACAAGGTTTACAATTATTAGATGTTGGTGGTAGCTTTCACTTTATATAATACATCTTGTTTTTTTATGCATTTATGTACATATTTATAAAAAAAACATATACATGTAACCACTACAGGGCACAAGTTATCGATCTTAGATCGTCTAGTTTATCTAACCATTCATGCAACAATGCATTTATTCATTCATTCATTAATTTATTCATTCATCCATTTATTCATTCTTTCATTCATTCATATATTTATTCATTCATTCATTTATTCATTCATTCATCCATTTATTCATTCGTTCATTCATTCGTTCATTTATTTATTCATTCATTCACCCCGTCATTCATTCATTCATTCATTCATTCATTCATTCACTCATTCATTCATTCAATCATTTACCCTGTCATTCATTTATTCATTCATTCATTCACCCTGTCATTCATTTATTCTTTCATTCATTCATATATTGATCTTTATTAATCATCCACCATTCCATCTCAGTACTTTTATGCCTTAATTTACTTATCTTTTTATTATTACTTTGTGGTTGTTGTTGTTGTTGTTTTCTTTGCATTAAATTTCAATGTCTTTCAAATTTAATTGGTTTATTTCCTTTGCTTGTTTATCAAGAATGTAGTGCGTAATTGGTATGGTCGAGAGCCCAGCATTGTCAAAGTAGTTGATGATCTGGCTAAAAATGCTGAGGCTATGTCGCTTGAAGTACAGAAAGGTTAGTTTTGTTATTTACAAACCTGTATGTGACTATACTGAAGTCCCGGACCCCTGCTGTCCTTATGTCCGACAAGGAAAAAACTCACATTTTTGAACGCTAACTATATTTTCACTGTTTCTTCCCGTCAAGAACTCACGAGGACGGCTAAACTCCCATGAGGCCTTGCAGAAAACACAGGGATCCTATAACAATATTAACAAAACTGGCGATAGGCAGTTACATTGTATTTAATGATGTAAAATGTTTACTATAATTAATGTAGGAGTGGAGTGGTGCTATTTTTATCGCACATGTATCATATGACACTGATCACGTGGACTATATTGAATTGTATTAGTGTCCCTTGCCTCGAGTGCTGTACACGTTTACAAAGCTAGTTTATAATTGTTATTCAGTATTTCTTCGTATTAGCCAACTATGTCGTCCCGACGTCGGTCCAACCGTTCACGTAAGTGCCCGGGGTGCAATACTGCCGAGAACGACCACGGCTTTGGGCCTATGTCACGAATTTGCGACGGACCTCCAAGCGATGACGACCATACTGCTGCCCCACGTCCATCGCCAAATCCAGCTGCATCGAACTCTGAGGTGCTCCAAGCCATACGCACACTCGCATCACAAATCCAGGCTCTACAAGTGGACCAAAACGATTTGAGAGCTCTAGTTCAGCCGAGCACTTCACAACATAACATTGGGGGCGGAACCCTTCAAGGTAAATGCTATACTCTCCCTTATGTGGACCTCCTCACCCTGTTACCTTTTTCCGAATCGTCACCTTCCGATGGCACTGCTAAAGATAATAATAAACGGCAGCAGGCCACTATGGAGTCATTCGACCACTGGCTCGAGGCTTGGACTCTCTACGAACGTGACATAATCAAAACAGATCCTTCGCACTTCGGCGATGTCTCACAGTACCGCTCACTAATACAACAGGCCAACAGAAAATTCCGATGGGCGACTGTTTACGATTTCGATGTACGTTTTCGTCAAGGTCTGTCAACCACTCCGGGTCGACTCAGCATCATCGACACAACTCTCTACGCCACCATTCTGGATTCTTCAGCGGTGCGTAAGGAATCCACAACTTGTCCACGATGCAAATCTTCGCGTCATTTAATCAGGGATTGTCCCTTTCGTCCGCGGCCCGCGATGGAGGAGAATAAGAAAGACAATGCAACGAAGGAATGGAAGTACGATAAATGGATGCATAACGGCATCGAAGGATGCAACTTGTATCAACGCCGGGCCTGCCAACAAGGCAAAGAATGCAAGCGGGCCCATGTATGCAAATCTTGTCGGGGGAACCATTCGCTGGCCGATTGTTCAGTCTCTCCCAAACCTTAAATCACCTTTTAACATTTTCAATTGGACTAAATATTTACGTGACTGTGGCCTTGATTCAACGTTTATTAATGATTTACTTAATGATATGAACAACGGTGTACGCATCGGCTACACCAGACCACGAACTTCATTGATTTCATCTAATCACCCGTCCGCTTCATCGAATATCACTGCTATAGCCGCGGAACTCGAACGGGAGATCGGTCTGAATCGCAAGATCGGTCCTTTTCTCAAACCTCCATTTGCACACTTTGTCGGATCGCCGATGGGCGCAATACCAAAAAAGCGCTCTATGCCACTCAAGTGGCGAATTATTAATGACTTGTCTTGGCCCGCCGGCCAGTCAATTAACGATGGTATTTCCAAAGACGATTTTTCATGTTCATACGATACTCTCGACACCGCTATCGCTCACTTAAAACGCCTCGGTATAGGAACTTACATGAGCAAACTCGACCTCTCCGATGCTTTTCGACATATTCTTGTCCATCCCGACGATTGGGAACTTCTCGGTTCAACTTGGCCTATCGAAATCGATGGCGTGACTCAAACCGCATATTTCTTCGACGCCTTTCTTCCTTTTGGCCTCCGTTCATCGCCTGGATTGTTTTTACGATTTGTTGACATAATGGCGTCTGTTATGTCTCATCTCGGTGTGTCACCCGTCTGGCATTACCTGGACGACTTTTGGACATGCGGATTAGCCAATCATTGTCTTGCCAATCTTCGCCTCATGTTACAAGTATGCAATGACCTCGGCTTCCAGGTCAACCCTAGCAAAACGATCCAGCCTTGTACAAATTTAGAACTTTTGGGAATTGAACTCGATAGTGTTGAACAAGTTGCTCGCATTTCGGACGCACGCCGTCAGGAGATTTTGGAGTTACTCCTAACGTGGCGTTCACGCTCAACATGCACCAAACGCGAACTTCAATCACTTATTGGCAAACTGAATTTTGTTTGTTATATTTGCCGACCCGGCAGGACATTTCTCCGTCGCCTGATAGACTTAATTTCCTCCGTTAAATTCAATACACATCATATCCGTCTCACCGCTCGATTCTTCAAGGACATTGACTGGTGGATCGCGGTTCTTCACGATTGGTCTGGTCAGAGTTTCTTTTACGATGAACAATGGCTAACTAATGATTGTCTTCATCTATACAAAGACGCCTGTAAGACGTCATTTGGCGGTCTATTTGGAACGTCCTGGTTTTGCGAATCATTTCAAACCGTCGGCATCCCCCTACGTCGTTCAATCACCTTTAAAGAATTATTTGCCATAACAATGTCTGTTACCGTCTGGTCTACTTACTTGTCAACGAAACGCATAATTTTCCACTGTGACAATCTTGCCGTTGTAAATATAATCTCCTCCGGGTCAAGCAAATGTCGCCATATCATGTCTTTGACGCGCTATTTGTACTATATTTGTTGTCAATATAACATTGTCATTAAGGCAGTGCATATACCTGGTATTGAGAACTCACCTGCTGATGCCTTATCTCGTCTACAGGTAGACCGCTTCCGAGAATTGGTTCCTCACGCCACTCTCTCTCCAACGCCGGTGTATCCTCTGAACTTGACGTTCTTCAAATAAAGGCGAATCACTACTTCGCTAAGGGACTCGCTGATAATACTCAACGAACTTATTCCACAGCCCAACGCCAATATCTGGACTTTTGTTCTAGGCATAAACTTACCGCCATTCCGGGTGATGAACACACTATTATATTATTTACTACTGATCTAGCTCAACGCATCAAGCCCCAAAGTATCAAAGTATATTTAGCCGGTATTCGGGCTCTACACTTGAGCAACGGGTTTCACAGCCCGCTTACGAACACCATCAAACTAAACCAGACCCTACGTGGGATTGAGCGTGAACATTTTTCAAAACCAAAACAGAAACTACCTATCACCTTTGACTTACTTTGTAGAATGCACAGTCTTATTGATTTTACTAATAACGAAGATATCGTCTACTGGTCCGCCATAACCACTGCTCACTTTCTCCTACTTCGCGCTGGCGAGTTCGTAGTCACCGACTCGTCACAAGTTGTACCTACAATTAGTGACGTTAACATCAAAAAAACTCTCGATGGTCAGGAATATATGACCCTTTACATCAATAAGTCAAAAACTGATCAGAAACAGGAAGGTATAGTCTTGTATTGCGGTCACGCTAGCCACAAAGTTTGCGCTGTTTGTTCAATGAAGAAGAATCTACAATTGCAAAATCAACAGCACGGTACTCAGTCATCTTCACATCTCTTCCGGCTTGCAACTGGTTTACCTGTATCGCGTGAAAATTTACGACTTTTTCTTACATCTCTTCTGGGCCCTCTAGGCATACCTGCGGATCACTACAGTACTCACAGTTTTCGAATTGGTGGAGCTACTTCAGCAGCCATAGCTGGCCTTAAAGACTTTGAAATTCAACTACTTGGTCGCTGGTCCTCCGATTGTTACAAGCGTTATATCCGCTCACCACTAAACACATTTATAGACATTTCTAAGAGAATCTCTACAACACAAGACAACACTTATCAGTACGCTTCGCCTTATCAACCATCAGACAAGTGAATAGAATTATTTCCACATATTTGGGCTATATATGGGGCAGTTGTATTGTAACCAAATATATGTTCAATATAATAAACTGCTCGGTTTTGCCCAAACTCTTGCGTTACTGTTCCTTCAATTACTATATACATATACATTTACATATCCATAGTTTTCTTATTAGCGTAATGACATTAAATGATGTAAAATGTTTACTATAATTAATGTAGGAGTGGAGTGGTGCTATTTTTATCGCACATGTATCATATGACACTGATCACGTGGACTATATTGAATTGTATTAGTGTCCCTTGCCTCGAGTGCTGTACACGTTTACAAAGCTAGTTTATAATTCCCACCCTCCCTCCTCCACGGCAGTTGTATTGTAACCAAATATATGTTCAATATAATAAACTGCTCGGTTTTGCCCAAACTCTTGCGTTACTGTTCCTTCAATTACTATATACATATACATTTACATATCCATAGTTTTCTTATTAGCGTAATGACATTAATGCTAAATAAACATTTAACAACTGACTCAAGAGCTAATCATTACGTAAGGACTGGTCATTCAAAAAGAAAAAAATATTTAAGAATTGAAGTAAATGTGAAGTTGAATGAAAATATATTTTAAATAAAAAGTTGATTGCGGCAAAACCTGGACAATGATAAAATGTTCGCCCATTTCAAGAAAGCGTGTTGCGAAGTTCGTCTTTTTGAAAGAGGGATTTCACGTGCCGTTGAGGTATGACCGAGACTTATGTCAAAAGCTTTGATTAAATGAAGTCAATCCACTGTTTGATGAATCAGTAACTATGAGCTATAAAATCGTTGATCATCTCGCCATGAAAACTTGCGCCTTATAAGTTCTAATTATTATTATTGTTATTGTTTGGCAGGCGATATAGTTGGTCTTGGCAAGTGTCTCGATAACTACAGAAACCAGAAGAAGCTTATCGCACCAGGTAAAACACACCTAAAGCTATCATTGCGCATGCTCAGTATGTTGGTGTGAGTCCATCCCACATGTCTTACTGGCTCTGTTCTCTGCTTATCGTTGCACATGTTCAGTATGCTGGTGTGAGTCCATCCCACATGTCTTACTGCCTCTGTTCTCTGCTTATCGTTGCACATGTTCAGTATGTTGGTGTGAGTCCATCCCACATGTCTTACTGCCTCTGTTCTCTGCTTATCGTTGCACATGTTCAGTATGCTGGTGTGAGTCCATCCCACATGTCTTACTGCCTCTGTTCTCTGCTTGTCGTTGCACATGTTGAGTATGTTGGTGTGAGGCCATCCCACATGTCTTACTACCTCTGTTCTCTCCTTATCGTTGCACATGTTGAGTATGTTGGTGTGAGTTCATCCCACATGTCTTACTGCCTCCGTTCTCTGCTTATCGTTGCACATGTTGAGTATGTTCGTGTGAGTCCATCCCACATGTGTTACTGCCTCTGTTCTCTGCTTATCGTTGCACATGTTGAGTATGTTGGTGTGAGTCCATCCCACATGTCTTACTGCCTCTGTTCTCTGCTTATCGTTGCACATGTTCAGCATGCTGGTGTGAGTCCATCCCACATGTCTTACTGCCTCTGTTCTCTGCTTATCGTTGCACATGTTCAGTATGTTGCTGTGAGTCCATCCCACATGTCTTACGGCCTCTGTTCTCTGCTTATCGTTGCACATGTTCAGTATGTTGGTGTGAGTCCATCCCACATGTCTTACTGCCTCTGTTCTCTGCTTATCGTTGCACATGTTCAGTATGCTGGTGTGAGTCCATCCCACATGTCTTACTGCCTCTGTTCTCTGCTTATCGTTGCACATGTTGAGTATGGTGGTGTGAGTCCATCCCACATGTCTTACTGCCTCTGTTCTCTGCTTATCGTTGCACATGTTCAGTATGTTGGTGTGAGTCCATCCCACATGTCTTACTGCCTCTGTTCTCTGCTTATCGTTGCACATGTTCAGTATGTTGGTGTGAGTCCATACCACATGTCTTACTGCCTCTGTTCTCTGCTTGTCGTTGCACATGTTCAGTATGCTGGTGTGGGTCCATCCCACATGTCTTACTGCCTCTGTTCTCTGCTTATCGTTGCACATGTTGAGTATGTTGGTGTGAGTCCATCCCACATGTCTTACTGCCTCTGTTCTCTGCTTATCGTTGCACATGTTCAGTATGTTGGTGTGAGTCCATCCCACATGTCTTACTGCCTCTGTTCTCTGCTTATCGTTGCACATGTTCAGTATGTTGGTGTGAGTCCATACCACATGTCTTACTGCCTCTGTTCTCTGCTTGTCGTTGCACATGTTCAGTATGCTGGTGTGAGTCCATCCCACATGTCTTACTGCCTCTGTTCTCTGCTTATCGTTGCACATGTTGAGTATGTTGGTGTGAGTCCATCCCACATGTCTTACTGCCTCTGTTCTCTGCTTATCGTTGCACATGTTGAGTATATTGGTGTGAGTCCATCCCACATGTCTTACTGCCTCTGTTCTCTGCTTATCGTTGCACATGTTCAGTATGCTGGTGTGAGTCCATCCCACATGTCTTACTGGCTTTGTTCTCTGCTTATCGTTGCACATGTTCAGTATGTTGGTGTGAGTCCATCCCACATGTCTTACTGCCTCTGTTCTCTGCTTATCGTTGCACATGTTCAGTATGTTGGTGTGAGTCCATCCCACATGTCTTACTGCCTCTGTTCTCTGCTTATCGTTGCACATGTTCAGTATGTTGGTGTGAGTCCATCCCACATGTCTTACTACCTCTGTTCTCTGCTTATCGTTGCACATGTTATGTTGGTGTGAGTCCATCCCACATGTCTTACTGTCTCTGTTCTCTGCTTATCGTTGCACATGTTCAGAATGCTGGTGTGAGTCCATCCCACATGTCTTACTGCCTCTGTTCTCTGCTTGTCGTTGCACATGTTCAGTATGTTGGTGTGAGTCCATCCCACATGTCTTACTGCCTCTGTTCTCTGCTTATCGTTGCACATGTTCAGTATGCTGGTGTGAGTCCATCCCACATGTCTTACTGCCTCTGTTCTCTGCTTGTCGTTGCACATGTTGAGTATGTTGGTGTGAGGCCATCACACATGTCTTACTGCCTCTGCTCTCTGCTTATCGTTGTTACCGTATGAAATATTTGTAGTTGGTTCCAACATGCACTTTGGTGCTTCTGTTTTCCTACACTTTTTTTTTCCTGCGTTTTTGGTTTATTGTCTATGTTTTCTGGGATTTTGGATTGTGTTGTAGTTTGTGTTTGCGTGTTTGTTTGTTCGATTATATTTCTTTTGTATGTCTATTTGTTCTTTTAATTTTCTGCTTACTTTTTGTTTGTTTGTTTTTTCTCTGTTGTTGATTTTTATGTTTGTTTGCTTGTGTATATGCTTATTTCTTTTTAATCTTGATATTCAGGAACCGAGCCAGAAACAATCCATCGTATGATGGAAGCAGTTCAACCACATGTCCACGGTAATATTTCTGATAATGTCGATGGCTTTGACAATGATGATGATGTCCATGATGATGATGTCCATAAACATGGTGACAATAAAATTTTAAACTCTTCTATTTATATCAAGCTCATGTCTTTCCTTTATTTGTCGTCCGCAGGTCAGTGTCTTGCGGGCGCAGGTGGTGGTGGTTTTCTTTGTATCATAACAAAGTCACGTGATGATGCCGCAAAAGTGAGGGACGTGCTACAGTCTCAAGTAAGGGACGGACCATTAGATATTTGAGGGGGGAGGGGGTGGCGAATACCAAAAAAATATCAAGCAAAGCCTTAAACAGAAAAAAATATCGTGCACGGCAGATGTGCCAATAAAAAATATCGTGCAGGGACGAAGAAAATATCCTGCACAACCATCACGTGGGGAAAGAATTGGCTTTGGGTTTCCATGGTTACTTATAAATTTTGGAGTGGTTTTACTGCATTTTTAGAGCGAGATTTTCGGATAAAATTCAAGCATTTCATTTACAAAAAAACTGACGAATTTGATCGACAATCTAAAACCGCCAAAGCTCAGCGAGAAAAGTGTCCTGCAAAGAAAAACTCTCCCTAAATACTTACTTACTTACTGCCCGTAATTCCCACTAATCTATCAGTCTCCAAAATAGTTAATGAAAGAGAAGGTGTAAAGAATACCGGTAGTTAGAGTAAATGAAGACATTATGCAAACCTTATATTCATTTCATTTCCTAAACTAGTTCTTTTTCCTATTTTTTCAGTTTCCAAATGAAATTGAATTCTATGATGTTGCTATTGACAACGAAGGATTAACCATCCGAGTTGAGGAATCTGAATAATCAGAGAGAAAACCAACCCCGTCCCCAGGGCCACTCTGTTCGCTTTTTTTTTTCAAAATGGCGGTCGCTCACACATTGACCCTGGCACCGGCTGGTTTGACACGTGATCAAAATCTCCATGATTTTTGGAGATTTTGATCACGTGAACAATCAAATCAATATGGCCGACAGTCACGTGTCAAACCAGCTCCTATTTTAACAGACTAGCAAAACACAGCCAAGGTTTTTATTAGTATATAATATAATTAAGCCAGGAGGGAGGGGGCGTCTCTAGGGAAACCTATGTTCCATGTGTTCTCCACTTTGACGTCACGCATAGTTTTCAAAATGGCCGAGATTCAATTCATGAAATTTTGTTGAAAATTGTCCAATTTCGTCATTCTTTTGTGCATTTTTTGCTTAAAAATGCTTCGATAAGTTAATAAATGAGTCTCTTTTGCTACTGGATAAGCTAATTGAGCAATATAATTCAAATGTTTTACTTTTTGGGAACGATTTTGTCGAGGACCGTCATATTGAGACGTGCTATTTGCACCAAACAATCGTTAATATCTAGCCAGAAACACAATATTTTCCTACCAAAATAGGAGATTTTATGAAGAAGGTATAAATCATTTTGTGTGTGAAATTTCCCGTTCATTGGTTTGCTGGTTGTGCTCATCAATCCTCTCAAGTAGCCTTTCAGTGTTTTCCTTATACCGTGTTCATGTAAATCTATGCGAAAAATCCTTCTCTAAAAACCTTTTTGCATTTCAAACTGAGCTTCTACATAACTTTGAATATTTACTAAAGGACAAGTGTATATAGGTGTGGTAGCTAAAACCCAACAAAGCAAGCAAAAGAGAGCAAGGAAGAATAATTTGATGATGACAAATGTCTGTCATAGTTGACTGTTCGAAATAAAGCGGGGTAAAACTGTCCAAAATTACTTTAAAAAAGTCAGCAAAAATTGATGCACATAAACTATTTTTAAACTATCAGAAAACATACAATAACTAAAACATACCTTTTTGAACAAAACACAGTGAACTACTGCCGCTCAGCTTTCAGTTACTTTGAGAGGTTGTAAACTTGCACAATTTCAGATATGCAAAAGCGGCGGTTGACATAATTCATGAGTCATAATTTATCTTTTCTACTTGTCTTTTTGTCATGCTGAATCCATTTAATAAACTTTGATTTAAGTTTACATAACGTTTTTCCACCTTGAAAGCGAAAGAAATACTTGAAACGATTCATTAATCTTGAATAAAGGCAGCGACGGAGTGAAAGTTTAGTTCAGTTTGCGATGATCAAATTCAGATTTCATGAGTTCTTTCTTCCAGAAATTGCCGTACACCAGTTTGTTAGAGTTTATAGTTAATAAAACTCTTCAGGGCTATAGAATAACGTATGAATAAACAATAGTCCATCATTTTTTCTCGATAACAAATGTCCTCAAATTATCCACGATTTTTAACCCCAAAACATCCAACTTTTACTCGTATTGGTCCACATTATTCAACTGAAGAAGTTCCCCTTTTCCTCGTTGATTTTGTATGATTTCCTGCTAAAAAAAACTACTAAAAAATCCATAAGACTTATCAGCTTTGCATCTTTACCGTGTTGGTAAGTTTACTGAGATGAACTACTTCGCATGCTCATTGAAAACTAGCTTTACTTCAGTAAAACTACTGGGAAGCCATTCAAATACATAGCAACATCGCCCGTCATTCAGCACAGTTTAGCAACAATAACAACAACAAAATTATAATAAGCAAAATCAACAACAACAAACAGTTTTAAAATTAATTTTGTCGTTTAACAAAAATCCCTATTTTCCAAGCCAGGTACCGTGAAAATATTATAGCATTATATTTACGTTTTGGGGGTAAAACGTTCATGTACTTCGTGTGTACTTCGCTTTTTTGCACTCAATTTTAATGCACGACTGTACAAAAAAGGATTGATGAGCAGAATGAAGTGTTGTCATTCAAAACAAATACGCCAGGTTTAGTCTATGATTATCAGTGAATAAAACCTCCTTTTGTCAAAACATGTAGTAAAGTTTAATTACAGAAATTTAGGTGAAAACTTTTGCGTCCCGAAAAGAAATTGCGGATCCCGCGACGACTAATTAAACAATTATCAATTGGTTTGTGTGAGATTGAAACACATAAATTAAGTTTTGAATGGCTTAATATATACAAGCATTATTGTAGTACTGTTCACGACAGTTTTTAGTTGGTTTTCAAACGATTTTATTTATTGTCAAGCTTAATTGTTTTGTAATTAGGGATGAAAATTTTTCAATCGTCCCGTTACGGTCCCGAAGCGAGAGCTGTCGTTTCTACGGAGCCTCGTGACGTCAAAGTGGAGAAGACATGGAACATAAAAAATCATTTGGAGCCAATAGCAGTCATCCCCTCCCTCCTGAATTAAGCCATTAAACCGACAGCAGAAAATTTGATGCTCAACAATTTCTTCTTCTTCGTTTACAAATGCCCATTCATATAATAGTTTTTTTTTAATTTTGGACAAAATGTTTCAGGAATTGTTTAAGCTTTTAAGATATAATAAAATATGGTGTAAGCAAGATCTTTTCCGTCGTACGAGACGATAAACCGTATAGATGTTAAGGGTATCCAACATCAAGAATATTTTTAACATACGTCATTAGAATGAATATAATAAGTGGAATAACATGACAAGGAATAAACATGTTTTTTTAACTATTTGTCTTCTTTGTTCACTCGATTCAACTCATAAATATATGTAAAAATACTGATGCTGTTTTAAGGTGGTTCGGGACCCTTGCTTCTGCGCATCCTGATCACGCATATAAAATCGAACAAAGATACTCCTGTGATTAACAAAAATCACGTTAGAGCCAAAACATGGTCATTCTCAAACTTTTTTTAAAAAAATAACAGCAGCTAGTGCCCATTCCCGAGCGGCCAAAACATTGAAAATGATTAAATTTTTCGTGCGTTTTTTCCCTTTCAGTTTCAACAATAGCAAGGTGAACCCCAATTATTTCTGATCTTTTATATTTGACATAAAACAAACTTTTAGAATAAAAGATACATGGTCAAGAGCAAAACATTGTAATTTTCACTTTTTTGTGGCAGTGAACTTAACAAAAACGTAATGAAGCTATTTATTTAAAACCCGTAAAATATGTCAATGTCTTTTCCAAGGAATAAATTCGTGAGAACTATAACGAAGGCAGCATTTTGTAGCGACTTTTATAGCAGATTTGTGAAAAACTTTCAAATTTTTTTCGCAAGAATATTATTTTCATCAAATATGATGCTAGTTCTTTTAGTTGAAATAGGGCAAAAACGGGCCTATACACACGCAGATATACACACTTACAAAACAAGCACGGTGTCCCCTATTTTTCATTTCTTGTTTTTATATGTATCAGCCTTTACTAAGAAAAAGTTTTAAAAAATTCTATCGTCTGGAAGTGTGACTCCCCAACTACTTTGACTCCACATATCTCTTGCTCTTCGCGCCATGGGTTTGGAATGGCTCTTCGACTTAACGGCTTGTTTCTCATCAGGTCTTTTTATCAATTTCATTTCATGGGTGCACGTCTATAGTTCTTGAGGTAGACCCACAGCACATATTTTCCTTTATGGGTGAAGGTTATCTGTCATTATTGGCTTGTTCTTAAAACTGAATCGACAAAACTCTTTTCTATGCTCACTCAACTTCCATTTATCTATATCTTCCACCCATGAAATTAGAAATTAATGTACATATTTATACATAATCGGAAATTTAATAGCAGTTAAAAGAAGTTTCAGTTTCTGACTAATTGCATGGTAGTATTTTTTTGACTTCTTTGCGGATATGCGAAAGCCTGAGAGCCATAACAACTGGATTTACAAGAGACTGGAGATGGAGAAACGTAAAACCAATAAAATGTCCAATGTAGGCAAAATCATTTGTAACGGTAGCTTCTTTCATTAATTGTATTACAAGAACAGCCATTGCTGAGCAGTAGAATGCAAACGTAGAAAGGACTATAATTGTTGTATTAACAACCCGTTTGTACTCTCTTAACATTTCTTTGATCCGTTCGCTTTCTTCCCTTTGCACAGCTTTAGATTGTGCTTGAATCTTTCTCCGTTGACAATGAGCTGTGATATAAACTTTAACGGTACAACATACGATGATTGTAACATTTATTGTTAGCACTATGGCTATGGGGATTCTTTTGAAGAGCTGGGAGTGTTTTGGTGATAAAATACCAGGAACTGCACTACACACTAACACAAAAGACCAGCTCAGAACAGTAACCAAAACTGCTTTTTTGCTAGTGACTTTCTCCAAGTGATATTGACCATGCTGTATTGCAAGGTATCTCTCAAACGTAGTGACCGTTAATGAAGAAAGCGATAACATAATACACGCCATTGAAGGGATTAAATAGATGGCGAAAATACAAGGTTGCGTACAATGTTGTAGAAGACAGAAGAGTTTCCAGCAAAATATAGGCGCTACAATAAGTCCTGTCAACAAATCACTGCCCGCTAACATTACAAGTAAAACATTGTATGTGACTTGTCTTAGGCTTTCGTCCTTCAGAACTAAACAGATTATAAGTAGGTTGAGAACGACAATTGGTGGTATAGCAAAGCAGTTGATTATAGCGAAAGATTTCAATATGGGCTCTACAGAATGAGGCATACCAGTCAGATAAGAATAGTCCAGTGGGTGGTTTAATAAACAAACCGATGAAAGATTAGTCATGATTATTTGCAAATGCTGGAAATCATAAACGTTTTCCTTTTATGAGTTCAGTTCAGTTTATTGGCAAATGCTGGAAATCATAAACTTTCTCCTGTTATGAGTTCAGTTCAGTTCAGTTCACTAGTTTATTGGAAAATGCATAAACTTTCTCCTGTTATGAGTTCAGTTCAGTTTATTGGAAAATGCTGGAAATCATCAACTTTGTTCTGTTATGAGTTCAGTTCAGTTTATTGGCAAATGCTGGAAATCATCAACTTTGTTCTGTTATGAGTTCAGTTCAGTTTATTGGCAAAAGAATAGTCTTAAGTCTTCTAGATTGTTTTTCTTCTTGTTTCCCTTCTTGTGATTTTTATCTTACAACGTTTTGAGTGTTCTCTTCACATTTAGTAGACTAGAAGTAAAAAACAACTCGGGGATTAACTTTCATGCGAGGTCAATGATGCGGCCAACAACACGCTTGTAGCAGATATATTCAGTCAGTGTATTTACTCTTTCTTCTTTGACGAAATTATAGTTGTCGTGAAAGTGATGGAAGATCTGTAACGTCAACAAAAGGATCATCGAGATCTTTCAACAATCTTCCGTTGTACATGTAGTACGATTACACCTGAGCCCGTACTCAAAGGTTAACTGTAGACCGAAAACCGAGGACATGCTTATGCAACGAAGTTTTCTGAGTTAGTATGCCTTATTTTAATACCTCCTTTCATTTATAATTATTAAGTTGTTAGAAGACCATTCTATACAACAATCAAACATAAAAGAAAACGAAAGGAAACGCGTCATTTAAAATAACGGTGTGAATTGTTTCTGGAGTGCAATAGATGGCTCTATAGTTGAAGTTTCTATATAGTGACCTCTTTATTTAAAGCAATTTACAATACTATTGTGTGACAATGATTGCAACTCAAGGCAAAGTTCCAAAGGATAATTTAGTTTCAGATTCAACTCCAGTGAGCACCCAACTTAAGATAAAAGTTGAGACTCGGAGTCGTTTTTTAAAAAGATATTTACAATGAATGTCCAAAAAAAACATTGTATAAAGAAAATGACTCTTGGTATCAATGTCCAAAAGACTTTTTTCGACTGCTTGATATCTCAAATGTTTGACTATATGACAACATCACCAAGGGTCTGCCAGATTCCATTTGCTTGAAATCGTTTTGTAGAAAAACGTAGTCTAGTTCCAAACAATTAATCTAGCTTCTTCTAAAAAATATCAAAGACTTTAGGTTGTCCTTTATGAACTACGATCAAATGTAAACAAAACCGATTAAACTGCTCGATTCTTGCCAAAAAAAAAATCATTGCGAAGAAAAATTGCAATCTCTGAAACGGCCTTTCAAATATAATAGACAGTATTTCCAGTGGGTAAAAATGAATATCCAAGAAATTATGTTGCACCTGTTTGATGGCAATTGTTATCGGTCATAATCAGATAAATTTTCTTTGTTTATTTATCAAGAACAGTCCCGACTCAAGAAAACATAAATAAAATCAATAAACAACAAACTTCACGGGTTTGTTGATCGTTGCTATATCGAAGCATCATTTGAAGTACTTGTGACATCGACCAAACCTTTCATCTGTAGTAAGTGGTCTAAATGTCCATTTTTTGTCAATCTGTGAGAGACGCTTATGTAAAAGCTTCATGTTACCATGCTTCGTAGAGAAATATTTCGATTAACGTCAATTCAAAAGTGGAAAATATAAACTTTGAAACTTTTAAAGCCTTTACAGGACCAATCACTTCTAATCGAGGGATAGTTAAGTATTGGATGGCTACGGGTTTTTTTTTTTTTTTTTTTTTTTTGGGGGGGGGGGGGGGGGCTAAGATCAATTTCTTATAAACCCCCCACCCCCTCCCCCAGCACTTTCAGTTATCTCCGAAAAAATTAAAGATATCATCAATCAATTTCAGAAAATTCTTGCCTACACATTAAGGGAAAAAGGTACAAATTTCCTGTTTGAGATTAGTATGAATGAAACAATGAACAGTACTTAGACTGATTTGCACGTTACCAATTTTTATTGACAAAAAATGCCAGAGTTTTGTTGAAATATAATAAATTTTAGTAATGTCAATGTTTCTGAAATGTCTATGCAGTTCAGAGATATTTTTGATTAAATGTTGAAAAATTTTAGTCAGTAAAATCAACTTTAAAAACTGCACTTAACGGTTACTATTGTGCAAAAACTGTTTTATTCTTTTGATTGTAGCTGGCTTCTTATCTGATTAACAAATTCCTTCCAGGTGTAATCTACGTATTATGTTATATTAAACTTTTATTTCCAAAAAAAGCAGGTTTTACGCAAGTCTCCCCTATTCTTCGTTTGCAACCACGTGATAATTCAGGCAAAATGTTTTATTTTAAATCTTACTGCAAAACTACATTTATATCCTTTGAGAGCATTCAAAACAATGTTATTCTGCCAAATTTGAAGCTTCTAGAGCAAATAGTTACCGAACTATTGACGATCAAAGAATATTGTTATTTGGTAAAAATGATGACTTATATCATCCAACATGGCGGATAGAACTTTAGTGGTCTCAAAAGAAGAAAAATTAAGTATTTTAGATCAGGCTTTGAATTGTGTAGTTAAATTGAACCTCCAGGAGTCTATTTGAGACAAAGTCTCATAACAAAGATGAATTTATCGCAAAATTTATCCTTCGATTCGAATTACGCGATAGCGTTGTGTGACACAATTTTTACCTAAATATCTCGCAAATGAATAACATTTTTGGACCCATATTTCTACAAAGTATTTTAATAATCATTAGCTATAACATATAGCGGGTATGTTTCAATTTGATTAAAAATGAATTTGTCATACTTTTAATGACGTCACTTGAAAACAAAGAATACCGGACCCTCAATATACCCAAATTCTCTTTAAACCGAACAACATTTTTGGTCCTAAATTTAGTTTTTCCCTAATTCTCTTGTAAAATTAAATTCCGTTTATAATATATATACCAGAGCCTCCTTCAAACCGCACATTTTCTCTGTTACCAGTACTGTCCAAAATAGAGGGATTCCATTGATACAAAGACGGGTGTAAAACGTTAAAAGTGTTGTATACTAAAACTTGTACTGAAAATCAATTCTTATGTATAAACTTTAATAACAAAAACTCTTGTACAGTAATGGCCGGCCTCAATTCCACACCGAGTCGTCTGAGCATGCGCAAGCACACATGGAAGTGAGGCTCATAAATATTAACACGATATAACAAAAAGGCTACTGGCTTATTAGTGTTAATATCTCAATTTATTACTCTCCAAACGAATTAAGTGAAAGCGTGAACAATGCTGCCTGGCAGTTGTAATAAATGAAGACATAAGTCTTCTATCTAAATTTTAGTAATGTCATGCAGTTCAGGGGCGTATCCAGGATATTGAGAAAGAGGGGGCCGGCCAATTAAAATGGCATTTTTTTAGCATTTTTGAATCTACGTCATTTTTTTAAATTAAAATTATCTTTTTATTCAACAAAAGGGGGGCCGCGGCCCTTTGGCCCACCCCTAAATCCGCCCCTGCAGTTTTCGATGGTTCTGCAATGTTTTGGCAGTTTCAGAGAAATTTTTGATCAACATTTTCAACTGAAATAGTCAGTCAAATCAACATTAAAAAACTGCAATTACCAGTTATTGTAAGTGTACAAAAAATGTTCTAACATTTTAATTGTTGTTGGCTTCTTATCTCCCCGAGCTTATCTCAGTGATTACCAAATTTCGTCCTTGGATTAAAAACCTTTTGAAAGAGCTTTCTTTGGAGCAACTAATTGACTCCTATGCATTGTAACAGCTGTTATATAAGCGTCTCTCACAGATTGACAAGAAATGGACATTTAGACCACTTATTACAAATTATTATTGGCAAATTTCATATTTTTAATCCCTAGAAGAGACCAACTCGCCGATTTTTACCCCTTAAAGATACGAGGAGCATCTCCGTTTACCCTCAGAGTATCCCCCCGGATTATAAAGACTGTAAAGTATTTGAAACTGAAGCACAGTATATATGCATGTACTTAATGTTGACGATTCGTGAATCCATGCCCCTTAATATTGCTCGTGATGTGTGAATTAATATAAATTTCGGTGCGTCAAACGTTATGCAGACGATGGGAGGGGATGGACATGAAAATTTTCTCTTATTTTCATATTTTATTGACATAATTTATTGGTTTCTATAAATAAACTACTTTATATCTATGGTTATTTTAAAATCTTACTAATGCGTATATTAATATCATGATAACGTTGGATATAGGCTTGTGAAACGAGTAGTCTCATCCAGGATGCTTTGCGGTACTGTGGTCTATCATATGCTCAGAGCAGCGATTTTCGAGGTGAAACACATATTTCAAGAAACGAAGACGGAAAGAATTCCGGACGCAGAATGTCGACAATTGCAGCTGAAATCAAACGAAATACATCGACGCTAATACGCATGAAGTAAATTGTTAAAAAAATCTTGAATAATTCATGACCATTTAGTCCAATCCGATGCTCCTCTCTGGTCATGAGGAAAGCACTCTTTTCCACATAAAGTATATTTTTAAAAGTGGCTGATTAGTGCACGATGTAAATGCAGAACTTTTATGCAAATGACTACTTCTCAGTGTATACCTATACAGCATGGAGTAGAATATTGCGTAATCACTCTTTATTTCCCCAATGCGCATGGTCGTCAATCCGTACATGATCCTTTGCGGCCTTGGCTATAGAATACAAGCTTCCGAGTGGTAACTTCACACATATGGTCCACGCAACAAAAGGAAGAACACCCTGTTTTTGTGACCCTCCCTCCTATCCTCAGTGGTGGTTGATATCACCAGTAGTCATTGCACTCTCATTACCTCAGCAGTCACTGATTTCGCCCATAGCTCAATTTAGACTCTGAGTTGATGAGTATGCAGTGAGGATGTGTCAGTAATTGGTGACTAGTTCCTTAAGAAATCTACAATGTATGAATAATTTTTCCGCAATCGAGCACCTCGCTCAGGTTTACCGAGTAGAGCAACTCTCATTTAGCATCCGATGATATCTCGACAACTTTTTTTTAAATGAGTGTATATCCAATTATTATTATTGATTTTTACCCTGATGTGAACAGCTAGCGCCCTTCCTTAGATTAACCCAAGAGAGTATGAGATAAGAGAGCCTATCCCCCATATTGGGCTTTACACTCATCAGGGGATCTTTTCATTCTATTTTTAAACTGAAGTTATTTTGGGGACATAACGTGATTGGCCAGATTGCAGAAGGCGCGGTTGCATTGTCAAAACATCTCAAGACAAAAGTGCGGAGGTTGGTACCAAGTTTCTAAAAATAGCACAACCAGTAGAGCCCCCTGCTGGGGTCCGGGGATAAGCTCTCTTATCTCATACTCTCTTGATTAACTCAAAAAAAAAAAAAAAAAAAAAAAACGCACAACAATAGCACCATTTT
The DNA here is from genome assembly GCA_918843875.1 of Diadumene lineata. Taxonomy (NCBI): domain Eukaryota; kingdom Metazoa; phylum Cnidaria; class Anthozoa; order Actiniaria; family Diadumenidae; genus Diadumene; species Diadumene lineata. The sequence goes on along the minus strand of OU974072.1, from coordinate 3,081,962 downwards.
TAAAATACTCGACCTTATTTATCAAAACACCCTTACACCTTAAATATCTCAATTTCCATAAATAAAACTACCATATTAAAAGGACTCTTGTTAAGCCCAATTAAAACAGTGCAATTTGTAGACTGTATAGGACTAGTCGTAACTTCTCAAACAAGTCGCATGCACTCTAAAACATTATCACAAAAAAGCACTATTTAGTGGTATTTGTGTTGCACACATTTTAGTGTTTGCTCTAGCACTATATAGAAATACTTAGTGTTCACAGTCTAATCAAATACTATAATAATATAAATATTGAAATAGTTTGTGCCTAAACAACACTGGGAGAAAATGATAATTCTCTCCATTCATTCATCCATGCACCTATTCACCCATTCATTCATTTATTCCCCCATATATTCATTTATCCTTTCATTCACTCACTCATTCACCTATTCATTCATTCATTCGTTCATCTATTCATTCATTCATTCATTCATTCATCCACCCATCTATTCATTTATCCATCCATCCATCCATCAATCCATTCATTCATCCATCTATTCATTCATTTGTGTACAAATTTTGTCTTGGTAGCCTTGGTTGTGAATTCCACACCCTCAGTTAAACATTGTAAAAAATCGCAACAGCTGTGTAAGGCTACATGGCATCAAAATGGAACTTGTGAGCATCTTCTCTCTTCTCTTTCTGGTCAGCTCTCTGTGAAAATAAATATTCACATTCAGTTAGTTTGGGAAAGAATCAGAGAAAAGGGTCAATTCGTGCAGGGATTATTCAAAAAAGGGTTCATTTCGCAACACAGACAATGCGACAGTCAGTCAGTCAGCCATCAATTATTAACCAGTCAATTCAGCCAGTCAATAACTAAAGCATTCAACCAGCCCGCCAGTCAATAACTAAAGCATTCAGCCAGCCAGCCAGTCAATAACTAAAGCATTCAACCAGCCCGCCAGTCAATAACTAAGGCATTCAGCCAGCCAGCCAGTCAATAACTAAGGCATTCAGCCAGCCAGCCAGTCAATAACTAAGGCATTCAGCCAGCCAGTCAATAACTAAAAGCATTCAGCCAGCCAGTCAATAACTAAGGCATTCAGCCAGCCAGCCAGTCAATAACTACGGCATTCAGCCAGCCAGCCAGTCAATAACTAAGGCATTCAGCCAGCCATCAACCAGCTGCTTGTAACATACCTTCTCAATCAGATGAAGTGCAATGATAACAAGAGCAAGAACAACACAAAGACCAAGTAAACACAGGGCTGTTAGTAGGACTAGTTTGCTTGGTGTAACAAGTAGCTTAGACGTCCACCTAAACACACAAATAAATTCAACAATTTAAGTTATTTCAGATGATTTGTTCATAATAGCACTTCATACAATACTATCAATTGTTTAATAGTGGGTGAGCTAGAGTCATTTTCACATGAGTGGGAAACACTACTGTATCACTGCCAACCGGTTAGCTAAGCTGCACTGACATCAATCAATCAGAATCAAGCATTGTTTGCAAGTGTATTATTAAAGTGAATGTAGCTACTATAATAATTATAAGTACAAGCTAAGTACAATTATTGCACTTATGATGAAGGCTTGTCTGGTGGATATGGTATTATTATCATTTGGGAATTAGGAATAATTTGAGGCCACGTGTGACTGCACTCAGGCTGAAAAAAAGAACAAGATAACGCTCAGAATGTTAAATGTATATCTTAAGCCACCGCTCTATACCAGACCATCAACATATTGTAACTCTCTTTAAAACTCTGTCAGTAAACCAAACCCCCTCCAAATCAAACATTTTCTTTGTCCCCAGTACTGCCCCTATTAGAGGGGTTCCTTTATAAGCATATGTGTTTGAAGGAGCAAGGACAGCGTGGTTAGTGTACGGCCTTCTGTGCAAGAGGTCCTGAGTTTGTCTCATGGTGACCTGACATCATTGTATCAACTCCTTTCCGTTCTGTGTTGCTTAAAGTAGCTTTAAAACTCATAAAATGGAGCACTGACAGAAAGAGGGGAGTAAAATGAGCGCACTGTCAGCGCTCTGAAAGATTAGCTTTGGCAAAAAGTTAAATATGGATACTTTACTTTTATTCAACATACTCACCGAGTTCTTTGCCCGTGACATACCAATTGTCAAGCTGTCAACAAAGTTTGGTGTCTGACCCAAACCAAAAACAATGTATGGAGGTTGAAGAGCAAAGTAACTTGACTGGGATAGCTGAGCAGCTACAAAACAATGAACATTTTTACATTTGTAAAAGTTTGTTTGTACATGGGTATCATTTTTTCAAGAAAGCAATGGTATTTCTTCCACATAATGTTTAATGATTTACACCAAGTTTCTGGATCACTGATCCATCATCAGGAGAAATAAACTGAAATCTATGAATGAATGAAGAAATGAGTGAGTAAACGAGCTTTAATTTGAGTGATGAGTGAGTGAATGGATGGAAGTATGAATGAATGAATGAATTAACTAATTAATTAATTAATTAATTAATTAATGAGAAAGCAAAAATCTGACATTTCCTAGAACAACTTTATTCACAAGACAGTGTTATGAAAAGTTATTAAAACACTGTCTTGTGAATAATACATTAATAATAATCAATTAATATCAATAAATAGTAAAGTACCTGCTCCAGTCTTCAGTTTCCCATCTTTATCTGTGATAGTGTAATTCACATAATTTATGGTCCAGCTTGGATGACACCATATGGCTAACATACAAAACAAACATCTCAATGACAAGACTACACATAAAGTAACAACCAAATCAACACCCACCAACAGACCATCAACCAACCAGAGCACTGAAATCATCTTATTGAAATAGGGCAAAAACAGGCCTAGTACCACCCCCCAGAGTTTCAAAAACGCCTCAAGAGCACACAGACAGACAGTAGACAGACAGACAGACAGACAGACAGACAGACAGACAAACAAACACAAGGAAAAAATAATAATATGGAAACATGAAAAACAACAATCATTATGGTAGAGTGCACAAACTAAAATTGTGCAACATAAATACCACTAAATAGTGCTATTTTATGTTAATTCCATTGTTTTCTTTTGTTTATTTAGTGCTATTTACTACTAAATAGTGACAACTGTTGCACACATTTAGTGTTTGTCACTCTTAACAAGTATGAAAAATAACAATAATTATTCAGATGGATAAACAACAATTGAGGAGATACAGTGTATGTACAAAGTCCGGTTGATTAAGTTTAACATGACATACTCACAAGAGTCTCACCAGAACAGGAAGTTAGAGTTGATCCACCTAAGACTAGACAAACAAAACAGCAATCACAGATGATGGTCAATGGATGGTTCACAATGGTATTAAAGTCAAAGAAAGAAATAATGAACGAGAGGAAGAATGAATGAATGAATTAATTAATTAATTAATGAAAGAATAAATGTATGAATAAATGAATGAAAGGAATAATGAATAAATTAATGAATAAATGAATGAATGAATGGATGATTGAATGAATGAATAAATCAACAAATGAACAAAGGAATGAATTTATTCATACATTCATTCAAGAATGAATGAATGTATGAATAAATGAATGAAAGGAAGAATGAATGAATAAATTCATTCATTCATTAATTAATTAATTAATAAATGAATGAATGGATGGATGATTGAATGAATGAAAAAATCAACAAATGAACGAACGAATGAATGAAAAGAGAAAGAAGAAGAAAAGAGTTGATTTTGGAGTTAAAAAGAGAGAGCATCTAACAATAACAGGAAGGAAGGCTGGAAAATTGGAGAAGCAGTTCTAGACTTTATGTGGTAAATGAAGGAAATTGGTGATGGAAAATATAAGAGTTAATTTGGACGAAATTTAAAGATTTAAGAACACTTGCATAATTTTCAAAAATGATCAATTAGAACTATAATCTATATTTGTGATTATTGTAACATATATATGGTATAAAATTGTGGAAAGACTTACCCATAACTTTACGGAAAAGAGGCATCAACAAAAAGATTATTACGTATGGCATGGAGAATGAATTTTCCTTTGGTCTCTGTGACGATGATAAAATCTGTAATACCCTGTTGAAACATTAGCAAACACTAGCTATTATCACTGCACAATAATTACTATAAAACATTAACACATTTCATTCTTTCCCAGCTTTGTCAAACAATGCTCTTTGATTTTGTTAACCACAGGTAGCCCAAGTTTTTTTTACAGACTCAGGGGGAAAAAATCAAACTATATAAAATTGCTTAAAAATGGACTGAATCTTCATGTGGAGTTGATAAAAAACACAGCATACAAATAAGTGAGCAAATAGTAATTTATTCATTTTTATTACTTTTAAAAATCAAGAAAAAGCTTGGGCTACCTGTGTGTTACCAAGTTTTATTATATGACCGTGAATCTTGGAGTCTGGACACTAGCAAATGGAGCAATCTGATTGGTTATACGCGCTTCCCGACCGGTTAATATCCCCCTGTATTAAGACCGCGGACCGATCGACTGAGTAGCTGGTCTTTTCACGATTGAACAGCTGATTGTTTTTACATTTTCAAAACATTTTCATGGGAGAAGAAGTCATTGATGAGAATAAAGACCACAGAAAATCCCAGTCGATGTGTTTTTTATCGTTATTATTATTTTTTGCCGCAATTTTTGTAGTTTTTCTCTACTAGTTTTTTTGTTTACTGTCAAAAAATTCCTGTTCAATACAATCTATCGTCCGAACTTCACAATAAATCACACAATTTGCACAGAAATATCCAGCTTAAGTCGAGAATGCCTATAACACAAAAAGATCCTTCGTTCTGTAAGCTTTCTTTCTTTCTTTGTTGAGAATTTGATGTTAGAGTGTAAAAAAAAGGTCCAAAGCCGCCACAAAACGACTGCAAGTAATCGCTAAATCCAAACTCGTAAAACTAGACCAAAACGATCTCATTTCGAAACAAACACAAGTTTAAATTATTACTGGTAATTGATAATCGAGAATAGATAGAAATGGCATTCATAAAGTTGATTTTTTTGGTTATTTATTCTTGGGAGAAAACAACGAACAAACAAGTTTGCTTGATAAAAACTATGCCAAACTCAAGGTTTGGGCTTTTCCGACGAAAATGAACAAAAACCACCAACAGAGACGATTTGTCATGAAAACATTTATTGCATTAAGCTACTTACATTTTCTTAATTTCCATTGATAATTTGTCCATTTACACATTTTTTCTTGAGAAAAACGTCTTGCTAACTTTCGCAAACCGTCCGGATCCAGCATCGACTGACAGCATTTTCAAGGGTTTGTCAAGGTTTTCAACCAATCAGCGCACGAAAAATATCGTGATTGATTTACTTATTTTATTATTGTGAAAAAAAAAGACTTTTTGTTCTAGTTTCTTAATTAAAAAAGGTCATATAATAAATGTCTTATTAACCGAGCTTGGTCGGTCTGTACAGGAGAATCTTGACCTCGGTCGGGTACAGACCTCACTGCGTTCGGTCTGTACTTTTCGACCTCGGTCAAGATTCTCCTGTACAGACCTCCCGCTCGGTTAATAAGATCTAAGTATTAATTAAACTATCTTCCACTGCATTTGAAATGTTCGTCCATTAACACAGGTATCCCCTTCATGGCATGCAACATTCTCCAGTAAAACAGGAACTCTTCTCAACACTGAACCACAAAAACAATACATGACAATAGTGTTCAGAGTTGTTTTCATGGAGTGGTTTTTGTACGAGTAGGAAGTGGTACGGTTATGATACTACTACGATACAGTAGATAATAGATGATTAAATTGACTCTATGAGACTGTACAGTACTGTTTCATTGCTGTAGTTTCTAAGAAATTCAAATGATCTACCTTGTCGTGGTGGTATTGTAGCTGTACCATTTCATGAAATGAAAACAACTTATATGTTGTACAGCATGCTAGACAGCATGGCAGTTGATAGTAGTGATGATGATAAGGATGATAGTGATGTTGATGACAATAATGATGATGGTGACAGTGACTGATCATTGTTACTATTACAATGAGGATGGTAATGATGATTAGTAGTGTTAATTACAGTGATGATGCTGATGATGATAATAATGGTGATAATGATGGTGATAATGATGGTGATGATGATGGTGATAATGATGGTGACGATGATGGTCAATGATTATGATGACAGTGATGATAATGGTAACGGCCATGGTAAGGATGATGATGATGATGCTGATTAGACTAAGGTAGTTTACCTTGATGCTGTAATATTAACAATCATCAGACCATCTGGGTATCCATCCAAGTTATAAACCCCTGAGAAATAACAACACAAATAAATAAATACACAGACGGACAGACAGACAGGCAGGCAGGCAGACATACAGACAAACAAATAGACAAACAGACAAACAAATGAACAAACAAACAAAGAAATGAACAAACAAAGAAACAAACCAGTGTAAAAAAACAAACAAACAAACACATTAACAAACAGAACGAAAGCTGTAGCACTGTAGCATTGGTATAAAACAAATAAACACACATTTACCAATGATTAAATACATGCTGGCACACAGGAATGAACTGACATCATTAGACTCTGCTCATTCTAGATTTATTGAGTTTTTTCTAGCAACTATATGGTTGACTGTCATATAGAGAAGTGTGCAACATAAATACCACTAAATAGTGCTATTTTATGCTAATCCTATTGCTTTCTTTTGTTGAATTAGTGCTATTTACTACTAAATAGTGTCAACTGTTGCACACAGTTAGTGTTTGCACTCTAGTAAAACAATAGTAACAGAAAGTACACATTGACATTTTTCTATTTGTGAAAGCTCAGTGAGTATGCAGGTCTGGGGCGTCCTGTGTGTAACTGATTGGTTGTTAGCAGATGGACTATTTAGCTGTAATTAGGGCCAAAGGCATCCCAGTCTAATACCTTGTTCTTAGTGTAGATGAAAATAGCACTGTCACCACAGTCTGTTGACAGACAAACAGGAAGTAAACGATCAAGAGAGCCATCACCATCTAGACAATATACAAACTAGTCTTAGCAACTGAGATGGCCATGATGGTCATAGTCATGATGATATTGTTTTTAATACATTATAAAATAACTAGGATATACCACACGCTCTGATTGGTCAACTGAGATGGCCATGATGGTCATAGTCATGATGATATTGTTTTTAATACATTATAAAATAACTAGGATATACCACACGCTCTGATTGGTCAACTGAGATGGCCATGATGGTCATAGTCATGATGATTTTGTTTTTAATACATTATAAATAACTAGGATATACCACACGCTCTGATTGGTCAACTGAGATGGCCATGATGGTCATAGTCATGATGATTTTGTTTTTAATACATTATAAAATAACTAGGATATACCACACACTCTGATTGGTCCACTGAGATGGCCATGATGGTCATAGTCATGATGATTTTGTTTTTAATACATTATAAAATAACTAGGATATACCGCACGCTCTGATTGGTCAACTGAGATGGCCATGATGGTCATAGTCATGATGATTTTGTTTTTAATACATTATAAAATAACTAGGATATACCGCACGCTCTGACTGGTCAATGCACATGCTTTATGAGAGCACAAATGCTTTTGCTGATAATACAATGACGATAACTGTTTCTAATGATTATGAATGATAATTGAAAAAAACGTGTTGGTGACAATAGTGATAGTGGTACTTGATATGATGATGATTAAAGGAAGCAATGAATGATGATGATGATCACAGTGGTGATGATGATGATGATGGTGATACTTTGTGCCATAAATAATTATCAATTCACACTTTGTTTGTCCTAATAAAATGGAGCAGGCTGCCTGCTTCTATTTGGGGTTATTTCAGGTAGCCTGTACCATCTCTTGTATAATCAACTTTTTTTTATTAGAAGACTTGTAAAATTATTTAGAGAATGGTACAAATAAAGTTGTTGTTGTTGTGATGATGATGATGATGATGATAATGGTGATGATGATGACGATAACAGTTATGATGATGATAATAGTGATGATGATGATGCATGATGATAACAGTGGTGATGATGGTGATGACAATGCTACTAGTATCTTCATCATCAACGTCATCATCAATGAAGGAGTGAAGGCACTGTGTTGATAATGATGATATTGTTGATGATAGTGAAAGGTGTTGAATGATGATCATGCCTGTGATACAAACTTACCAAAATCATCAAATGCTGTTTGTCCTATATGTACAACATGGTCTGGTAGTGGAATATCTTTACCAATATATGTTAAAACACCATCCTGTAGACATAGTAAACACAGACATTACCCCATAAGAGTCTTACTTTACGGCCGACATTTTTTGTACTATGCTTGAACTATGCGTAGTTGCATAGTAGCCTCCACTATTATGTTGGTGTAGTACCACGCGTAGTACCGTAGTCGAGCCAGTAATACTTTGAATCAGCGGTAGATTTCAAAATGGCACCCAAGAAACGAAAGGTTCACGTGCTTGATCAGTTCTTGCCTGAGGCAATTGCGATTGAATTGGAAAGTGAAAAGGAATTTATTGGCAAGTTAGATATATTCAAGAAGTCCTTTACTATTCCGGAAATTTTAAAGCGGAAGATTGATGGAAATGACAAGATCACATTGATTTGCATGGTGTTTGGTTTTGACACCGTCGTGAACACTCTTTTTGCAATGAACCACGTTCCTAAATCATTTCACATTCAAATTCAGAATACAGGAACAATAGTCATAATTGGCGAACAAAATCATGTGAAAAGGATTCTGGTCTACAGACAGGGGTAAAACCTCATCACGAATCATTGATAATATATCTGTGGTCCAATTATATAGTCAATAGTGAAAAATAAAGACAACATCTAAACACCCATCACCATTAAAGTCTCCTAGTGCAACATTGATAATGTATCTGTGGTCCAACTATATAGTCAATAGTGAAATATAAAGACAACAAGCCATGTGGGTTTGGCTTGTGAAAAGTGTAGACTGAGCATGTGCAATAGACAGAGTCACTTTCGTATGAGTGGGAAACAGTACAGCTATGATACCACTACAATACGGTAGACAATTCTGACAATTTTCTTAGAAGCTATGGCTACGTTACTGTTTCCCCCTCATATGGAAATGACTCTAAGCTGTGAGTTGTCAAATCTCCAGCAGTTATATAGTTAACAAGAAATGATGTCGATGTTGTCTCATATTATAGAAACGCTATGCTTGTGATATTGAAACAAGTGCTCCCATAGCTACTAAGTCAAAACATACATTCATATTTACAAACAAAATCTGCTTTGGGTTTATTGTTTGTGCATTAAGCAAGTCAGTGTCTTATTTAAAACTGATCCAAGTATTCTATGAATGTATCGGCCATTTCGCCTTTCCAGAATTCAAAAAGGGACTGGTGACCAATTTACAAATATTTATCCAACTAAAAAAACAAATCTCAACACATGGAAGATTACACTAAAATTACCAAGTTCACCAAATTTCAGAAAGTTGAAATAAATACAGACTGATCTGTTGATTCAAAGAACCTTGATCACCAAAATCCTTCAGATTGTTTTCACATGACTTGATAATGCATTGACCAAATCGTCCAGTTTCATGTTCTTCATTACTCAGGCTAAGCCTCAATAGTATGTCAAATACTTTTCTACAGCGTACATCCCTTGGGAGTGCACCACTACAAAAAAATATGAATTAATAAAATACCAATATTACTGTCTAGACGTTTTTGTGATTTTACTTACAATTGAGCCTGAGCAATGAAGAACTTTAAACTGGTTTAATTTCAAAAAAAAAGTACTGTAAATATGTAATGATTTATTCAAACAAGGAGATTAATTGATTCTCATTGAAGCCTTCAGGAATAATTTTCAGGTCAATTTTCAGCAAATTGCTAATAAATATATTGCATTCAAATTCAAACATCCTTGAACTTGAACATTTCTTTAGGGGAGGCTGCATTGTCTTTTTCAAATTGTGTATTCACACTTACCTAATCTGAAAACTCATATGATTTAAATTTGCTGAACTTCAATTTCCCCTCATCCCAAGTCCAAATATTTAGCTGTTTTCCTGAAAAAAGGATTCAACAGTAAGTAAAGTCTACACAGCAAACTACTACAGTAATTCATTTTTCTTTTCTTTGGTACAGATCAGCCCATATCGGCCCTTATGATTGATATCAATTAAGAGGCAGACCAGCGGTGTTTCTACATGGAGCAAGGATGATCCTAGCACAAGGCAAATCTTCCTAGTAGCTAGAGATTTTTCATTCAGTTTACATGCAACTAGGAACAACGCGACCCCCAATTATTCACTCACACCACAGGAATCCTGAGATGGATATTCCTGGACCTTTCCTTCCCTAATCTCTACTTTTCTGTTTACAAGTGTTTAGCTAGTGTCAGACACAACCCTAATACTAGGATCTTCATATCTGTCAGACAGGATGATCCTAGTAGTAGAAAGATTGTCAGTAGTACTTGAATGAAATCTTCAAATGTCCATGTAAATGCACTGAAGTAAATGTATGGAGATACTTAAGGGGCCGGTTCCTAGAAAGACGGATAACTCTATCCTAGGAACCGGCCCAAGGATGATTTGTCTGCTAGCCTCATGTGAACACCCCTTTAGATATTTGAGAGTGGGGGTTTAAGCAATTTTGGTCGTGCAGGAATTTGTTTGCCTCCCCCCGCCCCCAACACCCACCCACTCCTCCTCCCCCTGTGACTCAAGTATGTGCACTTTCACAGTGGTTTCAATAAAAGGCGGCTACACGCAGTGTATAGCGCCACCTATTTTACCTCTTACCGCCTGTTGTTTTGTGTCTGAGTTAATAAACTTGCCCCAAGATCCCCCCAGAAAATGTTCGGGACACAGACACCTACATCACTTACTCAGAATTATTCAAAAAGATAATGGAACCCCTGCTTTGATATAAAGAGCTTAGATGAACTTGTTCTCTTGCATCCTACACTTTACTCTTTACCTATTGTTTTTTATCATTATTGTGGAAAATAAAAACTTTTGAAATGAATATACTTTCAGGGAAATTTTTGGTGAAAAAAATTGCATTAAGTATTTTCCAAATGATATTAAGACTTAAAAGAAAAATTCGTTGTATAAACATCTCTTTTTTATCCCATTGGATTGGATTTAATTTGTGTACAAGTTCACATTGACACAATAAGCGAAAAACCTTGATAGCAGAAAGACGATCAAACCAATGGAATTTATATTCAACATCAACAGCTTTTCTAAAGGGATTAATTTGCAATAAAAAGCTTTACCTTGCTGTGAAATAATAAATAAATCGGGTGACTTGTCGCCATTGAAGTCAATGATGTTTGTGTCAGCGGGAATCTTCATTTGTATCAGTTTGGTCCTCCTGTGGTCAGATGTCTAATGGTTTTCAAATTCCTGATATTGTTTGAAGCGTAGGATACCCCAAAAAACACTCGCTAAATATTCAGGTCTTTTCAATGCTAATGCAAAAAATCTAGCTAGATTTCTCCATCGTCCTTCAATCTTGAATTTACGAATTGAACTTCCCCAGAAACTCATAGTTAGACGTAAGTCTGCAGAAGGGATTGTGACTTGGCGGATCATGACTGAAGCAGATGCAGGATTGTTACAGAAACATGGGGAACATAAGGAAGAGATGTTTAGAAATAATGTCCGGTTTTGGAGAATACTAGACGAAGGAACGGCCATCGTACAGGGGTTGTTCGACAGCATTCATACCCCTTCAAACTTAGGACAAATCCTCCAAACTCATAAACCTACCCTGCAAGGATTGAGAGAGAGAAATATCATTTCACCCGGAGAATGGCGAACACTTTATCCTTCGGACACAACCTATGGTGAATCCCTGGATTTCCATTTATTGTTGTTAATCAAGCTGTTAAGAAATATTTGTGATCTCAATACTGATAAAGACCTTGAGGGTGATTTGGCACAACTCGAGCACTATCACAATATTATTGTGGTTCACAATGATTGCTGGGAGCTAAGTGACTACGACTTCAACCGTTATTGGCAACTCTGTCAGGACGTTTTGTTGCGAATTCGAAATTACTACCATCCCGAAGATGCGAACGATTGGCTAAAGATCATGCAGAAGGAACGTACAGGTCCTCTTACTTCGCTTGAAGGTATGTAGACAAACATACAGGCAGTCATGTAGCGTGCCACAGACGATAGCTCTACCGATTTTGACAGACGGGCAGAGACGGGTAAAATGCAGACACACAGACGACTACAGAGACAGAAAGTGTGACTTGTCCTAATAAGATGAGAATAGTGTAGGGGGACTTTTAAAACTCTAGTCAGATTATAGTTAAATATCACACTGTTAAGATCACGAAAGCCTGGTCACGTTCATTAGCAACCCAAGCGGTGAAAAACATGGCGTATGACCAGAAATACTCATTCTTGTATTACCGGAAGTATACTTTCAAAAAAACCTTAGCTGACAGAAATAAAGCTACAATCACATCAAATTAGCAAACATCACACATATTCAAATCAAAGAATAACGATTGATATGAATTCCTTTCATTGATAAAAAGTCTTCAAAATTATCTATTTTGAGAAGCTGAAAACCTGATCAAAATTCGAACCAATTTCATAGAACCACAGGAAAACCATTTAACGTACCATAGGAAAAGCGATCAACAATTGAAATCTGCATCCGCTGCGGCAAACGTCATTTTATTCGTATACAACAATTATTGAGCTTTAAAATGCTGTGTATATCATTATATTATTCAGTAGCTCAAATACGGAGGAATGACAGCATTTTCACAAAGTGATACCGCGAACCTATGAATAGACCTTAACTTACAATTATAGGGTATTTTTTGTAAACCATGCAAGAATGTCAACTTTTCAGTTATAGAAGATAAAGAACAAAATGAAAGCAGAAATTTTAGACTCTACTACTAACTTATTATGTACTATTTTAGTTGCACGCTCGACGGAAAGCTACTAAATACCGTAATTTTTTTCTTATTATCAGAGCCGTCGGTTTCGGGCAGCAACGTGCGTGTATTCAAACACTTTGCTAAGTGCAACCAAACTTCAACCTTTATTGAATATCAGGACATTTGTCTACATTTTTGTAGGGGGAGGGGGGTGGTCACATGACATACAGAATTATACTCATCTCCTACAAAGACTCTCTTACTGACACTAACATACACTAATGCCTCTCTTTCCTTCTTCTTCATCCTTCTTTCCTCTCTTCTCTTCTTTATTTTCCATTTCCTTCAGTCCTACATTGTTCTCGTTCGGTACAGATACGCTAATCAAGTAGCATACCTTATTTTTATGTCTCGAACAATAATGTCAGGTCTATTTGCGTTGACCATTTTATCAGTGGTCATAGGCATATCCCACATAAGGGAAGTGTGCATGGTCTTTCTCAACTGCAGTATAGAGCAAACGTGCAAACTAGAACATTACTATTTCTTTTGTCTGAGTATTGTGTTCTGTTTGAGTAATAGCGACAAATAGTTACTAAATAGTTGCTATTTGTTAGTATATAGTCTGTTTTTATTTCATTGTGTTCCTGCGTTTGGTCGATGTTCGTACCATTAGTTTGATACATTCACATTATAGTGTTTACAATGTGTTTAGTGTTTTTAATGTTCCAGTGTATATAGCTCTCTCCGCATATTCAATGTTTGCCAAAACACTGCATCCAGATACTAAATGGCCTACTGTTTTATTGTAGCTGTTACACAGTCTGCATTTCGGGTCTGTGCGGTCTTTGAAGATATGGTTGTGTTACGATCTGGTTGATAAGCTTTGATCTTGACCTGCAACGATAAATCCCTCCATTTCTGCGTTCAGTCCGCTACTCTTAAACCATTTGTTGGTGTAATTTATAATTGTATCTGCTTTTCTCAACTTTCTTGGATAATATCCATGCAGATGTTTTTCTTCCAACTTCGTCTTCATCTTCTCAGTGTATTGCTTCTTGATCTTTCTAATGTTGTTTGTTAAGTTATCACCATCCGTCATCTCCTTGTTGGTAACTTCTCCTCTGCTAAATCTTCTATGCCTCTTTTAAAATGGAATATTTCTTTTTTGAGCATTCGTGCTGCCATGTCTTCTTTCTTTTTTCAAGTAGTTTTCTAATCCCACTGTTGTCACTTTGTAACTCATCTGAATCTGTATCAATACTCTTCCTCATTCAGCTCTTGCTAAATATAATCTTTCTGTATCTGCCTCAGTGTGGGTGGTGAATTCTGTTCACTGTAAGCACCTTTCTTGTTTTCCTGTCAATCTTCAGCAGTTTGCTAAGAGTCCAGTTGATGATATTAAAACTATTACTAACTATTGGTACTGCTAAGGTGTTGGTAGAAGGGATCTTGTTTTGTGCATTTCAAGACTAACCTGACTGTCCTGTAATATTCTTGACGAATCTTTCATTTCGTCGTTGCTTGTTGGATTAGGGTTTCAAGTTGATCATCATTACGACCATATAGTTTGATATCATCCATGTATAGCAGGTGCGAGACTTGCACGTTGTTAACACTGTAACTGTAGTCGCTTTTCTTGATCTGGTTACTTAGTGGTTCTAAGGCCAGGCAGAATAGCAATGGCGAAAATGAGTCTCCTTGGGATATTCCCCTGTTAATTTTGATTTCGTCAGATATTATTTCTGCATTCTCATTCTTTAACGTGACGTTAGTGCACCAGTGTTCCATTGTTGAATTTATAAAGCTCAATATGACTAGTGGTATGTTGTAAATTCTTAAGCATTCTTTAATTTAACTATGGGGTACACTATGAAAATAAGTACGAAAAAAGAGAACATGTTGGTGTTTGAACAGTATATTTCGATCCCAAGTTAAGATCATTCTCAACAATTAAAACTATTTTTTTACAAAACAACAACTACTTACATGTGAATAAGAATAAATACAATTACTTAGGGTATATATTGTTGTCATTGCATCATGTAGAATTGTTATATTATGGGGTATACTTTCAAATGATTTTTCGCAGTCAATCCATGCTATGCTTAGGTTCTTTTTCTTTGATCGAACGTCTTCCATAACTATTCTGTTAATTTAAAATTGATCTTTACGTCGGTGCGATTGACTTCGACATCCTTTTTACTGACTTGCTGTGCTATGAATAGCTCCACTTCTCCGTATTACTTCTAGTCAATCTGTCAATTTCTTTCAGTTCGTTGATTAGCCAGTCTGCTGTCCACATTTGATATTGAAAGAGGGACAGTGTGAAGGCTTTTGCAGCTTTTATTTTCGTGGTATGGAAATGTTACTAGTGCAGATGACATATCGACGTTTAATGTATTATTTTTTTGCATTTGTATGCGTTTGTTGTTCTTGTTGTGCAAAATTTTCATACTTCTCTGGGAACTTGTATTGGTGAGTTTCTTCTGGCATCAATTCTAACTTCTTCAGCTATTCGTTTTCACACAGGCTATTGTTGGTGTTGGGGCAGATCTTTCCTCGTTGGATGTTAATAGATGCGAACCTATCCAGGCCCCATTGTAGTCCTATATCGTCGAACGTACCTTTTTTAGTGTTCTTGCCATTATCATTGCTTTATTTGATGTATTATGGTATGTTTACAGGTCATCTATGTAAAGCAAGTGAGTGATTTTCTCTTTGACGTCTTGTGAGAATGAATATCCTGTGCTGCATAAGAACCATGCAAGTGGGTTAAGGCACATTGCAAAGAGTGTCACACAAAAAGAATCTTTTTGTAGTATACCTTGGTTTAGTTAAATAGGGCCAACAATTTCTTTTGTGTCTGATGCTTTGGTTTCCAGAGCTATTGTCCAGCGTTTTATCGTTGTGGTGATGAACTTCGTATTTTTTCAGCAATGCAGTGTAATTGTAGCCATAGCTTTAGCTATCGATAGTTTATGAAGCTAAATGCTTTTTCGACGTCTACCCACATTCATGACAAATTCTTTTGTCTAATTTAAGCGTCTTCTAATACTGCTTTGTGTATGGCAAGGTTATCGATGCATCCCATCGAACCGGTGGAACATACTCTATGGTCTATCTGCACATATTTGTTATCCTCTACATGTTCTTTTACGTTTGGCGGCGATTACTGTTGTAATAGCCTTGTACATTGTGTTAAACAGTTCTATGAGTCTGTTTGTATCATCAAGCATTTGTTTTCAGTAAGCCAATGTGGGAGTATTGTTTCACTGTTCATGATTTCATTTAGCGCAATTGCTATTCCTTTGAAATGTGATGTTAGCTTTTTGATCCATTAGTTGGTGATTTTGTCACATCAAGGCGAGCTCCAATGCCATTTGTTCTTTGTGCTGTTGTACACATCTTTTTCTTCAATATTCATTTGGTCACGTGATGCAGGATATAATGATTCTATCATTGCTTTCTCTATGTTGTATATCCATGACAGTTCAAAACACTTGTTTTGTAATTTTCTGGTTTGTAAAGTTTTCTAATTAGATGCTACGTGCCATAATACCCATAATACATAACTGCCTTGCATGCAGGAGCTTTTTTCCTGTGTCGTATGCATGAGGGATATTTAGAGGACAATGCCTTGTTCTCCTCGCAGGGACTACCTAAAGTCCCTGCTACTCACTAGAGCAAAGCGCGTTCTACTTATAAAAATTGCTGAGCGATTTCTATGTGGGACGCGTTTCTCCGTTCTTGTGCATCGTGTTTTGCAACTTTAAGTTGTTCAACAAGGTTTAATTTTTCTTTTTGGATGTTTCTTTTTTTACCTTCCTCTCTTTATATATTTTTTTGCAAATTAATTTGAGTGATTTTGTTGTTCACGCTTCCTTGACCTCAAACCCGCACGACTAAAATCGCACTTTTTTTTACTTTTTTCCTCGGTAATCATGGTATTACTTTGTAATACCATGTCACTCGGAAAATTAGCGATTAAATTTCCCCGAATACCTCGGGAAAATTTTTTAAATTCCCTCGGGCTGTGCCCTCGGGACTTCAACAAAATTTCCCTTGCCATTCGGGGAAATTTAATCGCTATTTTCCCGAGTGACATGGTATTACTTATAATTATCACCATCCGTCATCTCCTTGTTGGTAACTTCTCATCTGCTAAATCTTCTATGCCTCTTTAGGAATATTTCTTTTTTGGGCATTCGTGCTGACATGTCTTCTTTCTTTTTTCAAGTAGTTTTCTAATCGCACTGTTGTCACGTGAACTCATCTAATCACGGCAGCCCAAGCAATCTACTTGTCTTCTTTTCAAAATGGCGGTTCATTGGAAGTACGCGAGAGAGACTTGAAAAACAAAATTCTTTTCTTATCGCTTGATTTTTACACCATATTTGTCTTACTATTTTTACTTTTTATTTTTTTTATAAATTAATTTTTTTCATTCTCGATTTCTATTTTTTTCCCTTTATTACATATATTACTAGAAGGCAGGAAACTATCATCCATACCACCTCTTCTTTAACGGCAAAAAATACTCCAAAATTAACAAGAAGTACACAAAAACTACATCAGCATGAAAGCTCAATAAACAAGCTTTCAATAAATTGCACTTTGCTTCAAGTTTTCACGATAAAATACTGCAAATTTTGCCATTTTCTTTCAAAATTCGGCAGATTTTCCAATCAGTTGAAGCGTGGACCATAGCGAGTGGACATCACATAAATCTTTATTTGCACTGTTTGGAACGTTGCACAACAAATAATATTATGTACATATGTAATACAATTTGACGTTTTTTTGTTTCAAGATATATACATCTGTAACAACTTATGTCGTTGTCATTATAATGAAACAATTTAACTGAGTTAATTATTACCAATGAACTTTCCATACATTGTAACAACCTGATATTACATTTAATGCACATAGTTGGGTTTACATGATTTTATTTCAAGTTACAGTAACAGAATAAATTATATTCAAAGCATACTTATTATCTGTGTAATATCATTTAAAAGCCTTCAAATTAAGGGACTTGACAAAAATAAACAGGGGGAGGGGTGCAATTCAAAATGGAAATGGAAATGTAATGACCCTCCCCTAGTTAAAGGTTCAAGGTTTTTTTTAAACTGCTTGTTCATTCGTGTATATCGCAAGCTCAAAATCTTCCACATCAGTGATTCCGTATTTTATTTTGCGGTTAATTTTCAAAAAATATCAAGATATACTAAAGTCAAAATCTTACTAACCCATTGATGGATTAAAAGTATTTCTTAGAGGTAAAGATTAAAAGATAACGTGTATTTTTGAGCAAGAGAACATTTTGGTTCAGCAAATATCAGTTTGCTGCCGTATCACACTGTGAAGTACTAAAGGCGAGCAACATAAAGGACACGCTTCATGATAGAAGATCTACTCTGTGTAAAAACATAATTGATGATATTTGCAATAACAAGGAACACAAACTACATAGTCTACTGCCCTAGCCCACAAAAACCGTAAACATAAAATTGAGATCAAACAGACCAAATACCAAACTGTAACACAAACAGACTCAAAAACAGTTTCATTATAAGTAATTGTCTTTTTTAAGTACACAACTCGTGGAACAGTGCATCACATGTATCTCACAAATGGAATTTAACTGCTCGTGCTGCCAGCAGGGCGCACATAACAGGCAAATATTCATTTGTTCTTTGTGCCGTTGTACACATTTTTTTTTTCAATATTCATTTGGTCACGTGATGCAGGATGTAATGATTACATCATTGCTTCCTCTATGTTGTTTATCCAGGCCCCCCTCCCCACCCCCCCCCCCCCCCCCCCACACACACACACACACACACACACACACACACGCACACACAAAATATTGGTTAAATGATATCAATGCATGAGTTTACACAGTTTAAAAACTTGTTTTGTGATTTTTCGGTTTGTAAAGTTGTCTAATTAGATGCTACGTGCCATAATACCCATAATACATACCTGCCTTGGATGAAGGAACTGTTTTCCTGTGCCGTAAGGAAATGCGCGATGATTGGGCTGTAGTTATTTCTTTCTCTTGCATTAGGGTGGCGTGGTGATGTGGGGATGGGGATGGGGATGGGGATGGGAGGGATGGAGGATTATAGCGCCATCACCCCCCCCCCCCCCCCCACGGCTGTTACTGTTCCACTGCCCCTGTGAAATTGATTACAACTACTTACCAGTTCTGTGGCATCTCATTCTACGATACTTTGCTGTCCTTACTAAACTTTACAAGCTTGTTAAACGAAACTGAATATTTATAACTTGCGATGTTTACGTGAACAAAAATAACAATTGACAATAGATATGCGTTAATTCCTTTCTCATACAAATTCCCTGACTACACTACTGATAAAGTTTCAGCAATTTTTATGCAGCTGATGTACTGTTTCCCTACCAGTAACACTCTACGTTTAAGCAATTTAATTGACTTTGTACTACTATTTATTTTGTAGAACGTATAGCCATGCTTCTAGAAGAGGAAGGTATGTCACGAAACAAACGATTCAGGCCAACTTAACGACAAGTTGTAAACTTATAATATGCCAAAATATCCAATTTAGCCGGAAAAATAAAGAAAACAATTTGAAATTGTTAAACTCTTAGAAAGCTAGTCCTTTTACAAACTTAAGATAATTTAACCAGAGATTGAATGAAAAACAAAGCCGATTAGCTGCCACAAATGAACGGCTGTATGCAAGTCCTACACAAAAAGAGTTCACAATTGAGGCGATGCAAATTTTTCTTATTTGAAAATAGCTTAAATTTAATCATTTCTTTTAAAAATAAGGGACAACAAATTTAAAGGTAAATGTCATTCATAAATCGATGCAACGAGGTGTGCACGCACTTAAAGTGTGCAACAATTGTCACTATTTATTGGTAAATAGCACTAATTAAACAAAAGAAAATAATAGAATTAACATAAAATAGCATTATTTAGTGGTATTTATGTTGCGCACTTTAAGTATGTGCACTCTAAAGAACGGCACACACTAGGCGACAAGTCGCTGCAACAATTTCCTCCGATGTGAACTAACATTTTTTGGCGAAAATTGTTGTCGCCGCAACAGAATTTTGTTGCTGCGACTTGCCGCATGAAATCCAACCGGTTGGGATTGCTGAACCAGTGCACACTGAGGCGACATGTCGTGGGGACAAGTCGCTGCGACTTGTCGCCTAGTGTGTGCCGGCCTTAATGTGCCAAACAAAACTACACTAAGCTCTATTGAAATAACAACCAATCACTGTCTGGTTGGCACATGAATAATAAAGGCTTACGCCACCTGAAGTATGGCTATGGATGTTGTTTTAGATGTTTTTGTGATTAGATAGGTTTTGAAGTGACGGAGTTATGTATTTTTAAACTATGCAGTTTTGCAAGGAAAGGTATCGAAGCACGCGGAGCCTCGTTTTCGCGAAAAACACATACATTTTTTTTGTAAAATTTTAAGCCTTGTTGGCATGTACTAAAACCCGCAACACCGAAACACCGGAACACCGAAAAAACTTTTACGTATAAATTGATATATCTTTTGCTTTTTAGTGACATGCCTTCATAATGTCAAAGTCTCTTTTTCATCAAAGTAGCTTAAACGTGTCAAAGATTACAAGATACACATACGTACATTAGTAGCGGTGATGGAATATGACCTGCTCACCCTGGGGGGGGGGGGGGGGGGGGGGGGGGTACTTCCTTCAGATCTGGGTAGGGGTGTTCCGCTGGGATACTGTAGATGTTACCCTGTTTATGACAAAAAATACCTAACTTCCATACCCTGTTTATGACAAATTTAAATTGTTTACAAACATTATATTATTTGTATAAAATCAATTCCGACATACGTGTCAACGATCTTATTCCTGCCGATTTCGTGAATGCAAAACAATTTCTCTCATTTTTTGGGCCATGAGTATGACAGGAAGTTTAAATTAAATCGGAAATAGAGTAGAATTGGATACCCTGTTCATGACACAAAGGTCGAAAAACCATACCCTGTTCAGCGGATCATCCCCGTATAGTCGATATAGGGTAGTACCCCCCCCCCCCCCCCCCCCCCCCCATCGCCTTTACTTTGAGATTCCAGCAAAATGAATTAAAAACGATGAGCTCAAATGAACCTGCGGGCGATAATGCATTTTAATTCACTATGCGACGTTTGTTGTTATTTAATTTTTTTTATTGAAAAAGAAGTTAGTTGCGTCATTTTACGACATTTTTTTAAAATAAAGAGAAAGCGCGATAAATGTTTTTCGAAGAAACCTGATCATGTTTGCCAATCCTAGATACGGCACTGTCTTGTAAAGACTGTTCATGTTTCTTGGTTTTGATCAGAAGTGATTGCTAAAAAAATCATGAGGCATTGCCTTTTTTTAATGGAAAACAACTGTGGAATATGCTAAAATATAGCTGCAGTCGCTTCTTTAAATTTAATCGATTTTAAATATTCTTTTTGTAAGCTCACCGGACCTTCGACATCGGTCAGTTGTTTTTATTCCAGCAAGTTGTCAAGCTACCCTCCTAACCAAAATAGACACTATTTGTTATGGGGTATTCGAGAGTGAAAACCGTCTTCAATTAGAAAACACGAAGCTTACTTTCCATACACACATAGAGGTTATGATAACCCCCAATGAAGTCTTCCTACAAACACATTTACAGGACATCAACGTAGGTCGGCTTGACAAAAACCTAAAATGTACGTTTTCAATATAAAAAAATATAGATTATACTGTTTTAAAATCATTTTGCTGGAATCTCACAAAAGACGATGCGAGCAGGTCATATTTCATCACGGCTACTAATGTACGTAATGTGTATGTTGTTTTTTAGAAACAATTAAAAAACATCTGAAAACACATCTTTTTTTAAAAAACATTTTTCATTGAGTTTTTTTTTACTAATTTTAAAATAGATTTATATATATATATATTTATATTATGTTTAATTTTTTTATAAATGTAAAGCGCATCGTGGCTTAGGATGCGCTATATAATCACTTTTATTATTATTATTATGATTGTCTTTGACACGTTTAAGCTACTTTTGATCAAAAAGAGAGTTTGAAATTATGAAGGCGTATCACAAAGAGTCCATAATGCGCTAAAAAGAAAAAGAAATATAAATTTATATATAAAAGTTTAAAAAATATAGTAAATCAGTGATTTTGAGGGTGTTCCGTGTTCCGTGTTCCAGTGTTCCGGCGTTCCAGGTTTTAGTACGTGCCAGATTTGTCGACTTTAAAAATTAATTTCCTCATCAGTTTACAAGCTATTCTTTTAAAACTTTGAAACTTTGCTAGCTTATATGTGACCAATCCAGTGAATAGCGTGATAAGAGTCTATACTTCTCTCGTCTTTCATTTAGAAAAGGTTCATGGTTAAAAAAAAAGAAAAAAACACACCGTCAAGCACTAAAAGTGAGTAACATAAAGGCACGCTTCATGATAGAAGATCTACTCTGTGTAAAAGCATAATTGATGATATTTGCTAAAACAACGAACACAAAAATGGTTTTCGAATTATCTTAAGAATCGTAAACAATATGTCTCATTAGGTGATTTTGAGTCGGAGCTACAACCTATTATTTGTGGTGTGCCCCAAGGGAGTACACTGGGACCTCTATTGTTCTTGATATATATTAATGATCTACCAAACTGTTCTTCCTTATTAAACTTCAAAATCTTTGCAGACGATACCAACATATTTGCCTCTGATAGTAATATCACATCATTAGAAAATCAAATGAATACCGAACTTTCTAAAGTCAAAACATGGCTTGATATTAATAAACTCTCCCTAAACTTTACTAAAACTAATTTCATGCTAGTTCAACCAAAAAGGAAAAAAGATGGATGCATAGTTATTAAGTTTAGCAACACTGATGGTTCATCCATCCAAATTGAAAGGAAAAGTTATGTTAAGTACCTTGGAGTTATTCTCGACGAATCACTGTTGTGAAAACAACAAATATCTTATGTCAACTCGAGAATATCTCGAAACGCTGGAATAATTCTAAAGCTTAGACACTATCTACCTTTGAAACAATTAAGACAAATTTATTACAATTTGATATATCCTTTTATCACATGACCCGTATCCGCCCGGGCGCGCGCTCTTAAAAAAACCTTCGTAGATGATGACGTGAGTAGGGGCGTACGGCTTTTTCGAGCAGGTCCGTACGAAGCCGTACGGCACTGCTCAAAAGTAAACATGCTCAAAAATGCTCAAAAATGCTCAAAAATGAGGGTCATATGATAAAATGCTTATTGACTGAGTTAGGTCGGGCCGTACGGGAAAATATTTGGCTCTTGGTCATTTGTACGGACCTCTCTGCGCTCGGTCCGTACGGCATCACCTCGAGCCAAATATTTCCCCGTACGGCCCTCCCACTCAGTCAATAAGTACATAATATATCATACGGCATAATAGCGTGGGGTAGTACGAACAAGACAAATATCCAAAAAGTACAACGAAAACAAAATCATATTTTACGAATAATGTTCTTTGCCAGGCTTTATGGCAAAAATACTGATAATGCTCAACCCTACTTTAACATTTTAAATATCTTAACAGTTTACAATATTTATCGCTTACGTGTATTGATCTTTGTACACAAATGGCATAATGGATTATTACCAAAATGCTTTACAAGTATGTTTTCACAAGTTAAAAACGTGCATTCATACAATACACGATACGCAAGAAATGAAAATTTATACAAACCAAAAGTCAAAACTAATATGGGCAAACAAACTCTTTATTACATTGGCACTGATTTATGGTCTGATCTTCCTATTGAACTGGAAATATTAAGTACGCGTTTATTTAATAAACAAGTAAAAGCTTATTTACTATTTGAACAAATCTCAAAACACTCATAAATTCACTCATAAATTTTGCTATTTACTAAATCAATCACTTGTAACTCTACTTTACTTCACATAACTCTAAACTTTAACCTTCTACACCTGATATGTTGATATTAATTATAATTATTAATAGTTATAATTATTAATTTTATTATTATTTATACTTTGCCACCATCTTCGCATGATCTAAACTGGGTTCAACCCAAAAATCTAAATTTAGATCAATGGGTCGGACCCGGCTTAGATTATAGTCTAAACCATCTGAAGCGCGACATAGTTCCTTTGTTTTCTTTTCGCCAATCAAATCATTAGTTTTGCTTGGTTGTTTCTCGGGGTTGCTCATTTTCGTGCTTGCTTATCAATGAACTACTTAGAAAATGAAATATTATTCCGAGCCGTTAATCTGAAAACTACTTTTATCAGTCACAGTTCTAAACGTTGTGTTTATGTCCCCGTCGATTGTGGCTAGAAAATTACGCGAAATCTGAAATCAAAACCTTGCAACACAGCCTGTATAAAACTACAACAAACCAACACGAAATGTTGTTCAACGAAACGCCATCTCAACTAACATCACATCAAAGAAGACATACTTATAGTCTCAACAACTAGAAAACGATAAGAGCGTCTATGATTAACCCTTTTGCACGCTGATATTAAATGTATAGAATGTGACGATCTTCTTGATGATCAAGAAGCTAGCTATTTATATTAAACATTGTGTAACGATAACGAGTCATCAAATATTTTATATAAAGTATCGCAACTCACTCAATGGAATAGTGTGCTGAAAAAGTTTGATAATTTTGAAAATATTCATCAAAATAGCTTTCTACAAACTGAAATAAGTTCAGAATAGTCAGGGCTTTTCAAAAAGATAAGTTTCACATTATTCAAGTCTACTTTTATCATTGGCGGCATTAACCCCTTTTTTGAGATGGCGGTTTTCAAAAACCTGAAAAGTATTATATTATTCTACACATTTTGAGTGTATGCAATTTTTTTATTACATCTTACTATATGTTTGTTTTTTAAAATAGAATACTTTAAAAATATGTAAATATTGTTCCAGTTGTCAAATAATATTTTGATTCAAGTTGATGTATATTATATACATTTTATTTATTATTGTATAAATACAAGCTGTTAAAAATGAAATAAAATTGTTTTAGCATGACAAGAAATACATGTTGTGGCACTGTTCTTTTCCATTTTTAAATAACCATATATTATAATTTTTCCATATCATTTGTAACGGGTAAATGATTACAATCATTATCAATTTGGTTTGTTAGAAAATCGGTAGTAAATTTGGTATTTGACACAATTTACATGGTCAAGCAAAACATTGCAAACTTCATATTTGCACATACTTGCGTCTGTTTTACAACCATTACAAATGTTCAGGTTTACAAAATGTTAACACATTGTGTAAAGATATAATGAATTTGGTGTTCACAACTAATTTACATGGTCAAGCAAAACATTGCAAACTTCATATTTGCACATATTTCCGTCTGTTTTACAACCATTACAAATGTTCAGGTTTACAAAATGTTAACACATTGTGTAAAAATGAGCAAAAATCGAATTTGCTATCATATTTGCACAGGGTCATATATCAAGTAAATATACAACTTTGCTCAACATTTGCAATGGTTACAAATGCAATAGCGAAAAAGGTCTTCACCACCTTTGACAACTATGTAAAGGTATAGAAAATTTACACCTTTTCTTGGTGCAAAGGTGATCAAATGTGCGCAAATTCGGTATTCACTCAACCTTTGCAAACCATTTACTGATGATGTAAATCCATTTTTTCGTGCAGTGGCTCTATATAACGATCGATTGAATGAAATGATCGTAAATATTTATTAGATATTTGCATCACACCATTCCATTGAGTGTGTTGCGATACTTTATATAAAATATTTGATGACTCGTTATCGTTACACAATGTTTAAGACATGATATTATATTTGATGTGAGCCACGATCATGATAGCGTGTGATATAAATAGCTAGATCATCGCATTCTATGTATTTAATATCAGCGTGCAAGTCGCTTGCTTCAACAAAAGGGTTAATCATAGACGCTCTTATCGTTTTCTAGTTGTTGAGACTATAAGTATGTCTTCTTTGATGTGATGTTAGTTGAGATGGCGTTTCGTTGAACAACATTTCGTGTTGGTTTGTTGTAGTTTTATACAGGCTGTGTTGCAAGGTTTTGATTTCAGATTTCGCGTAATTTTCTAGCCACAATCGACGGGGACATAAACACAACGTTTAGAACTGTGACTGATAAAAGTAGTTTTCAGATTAACGGCTCGGAATAATATTTCATTTTCTAAGTAGTTCATTGATAAGCAAGCACGAAAATGAGCAACCCCGAGAAACAACCAAGCAAAACTAATGATTTGATTGGCGAAAAGAAAACAAAGGAACTATGTCGCGCTTCAGATGGTTTAGACTATAATCTAAGCCGGGTCCGACCCATTGATCTAAATTTAGATTTTTGGGTTGAACCCAGTTTAGATCATGCGAAGACGGTGACTTTGCTTATACTTCTATCTTAATATATGCTCTTTGCACTTGATATTTCAATTTAGTAATAATGATAATATAATGGAGGCTAACTAGAAAACTCCCCAGTTTACTTAGCCTCCATGCTCTTTCACTATATTTTCTCAAAATGGTCATTAACAAAACGCTTAAAATTATTCGTAAATATAGTGAATGAATTGTAAAACAAACAAATATATATATATATATACACTCGTTTGCAAGAACGTTGTAGTATACATTTATACATTTATACCAATATCTAATGAGATGCAAAATGCCAAAGAAGCCGTTTTTACACACGAAACTATCTGTTTTATAATCTGTACGATATAACAGACAGGAAAAATATATTTTAAGATTTATTGAATGAAGGAAACAATACATAACGCGAGTTTTCTGCTTCGCATATCATTACATATACCGAATAAATTAGATATTTGCATAAATGTATACTACAACGTTCTTGCAAACGAGTGTATATATATATATATATATATATATATATATATATATATATATATATATAAGTAGAATAAAGTAAATCAAGGCCACACAACTTGCAACTATAGAAGCGCTGTTTATTTGGACGTTTCGGCTATTCAGCCTTCTTCAGCAAACTGAATGTTTTGCACGCGCCACTTATATATATTATAAATATATATATTATATATATGTACACCAGTCATAATAATATATTTATAAGAGTGAATAAACTCATTTCATTTCATTTCAAACTACATAGTCTACTGCCCTAGCCTACAAAAACGCTAAGCACAAAATTAAGATCAAAGAGACCAAATACCAAACTGTAACACAAACAGACTCAAAAACAGTTTCATTATAAGTAATTGTCAGTTTTAATTATAAACAATGTAGGACGTAATTGTTTTTAACACGTCTATTTTATACTGTGTTGTATATCTGTACACCTATTTCAAAAAACATTGTCGTTGAGAATGACGGATGATAGCGGATGTCCATACCACGACTGAAAAGGTCTATGGGTAATGGTTTTTAATGTATAGATACAGAAGATGCACATACGATTTTAACCACCATTGGAGATCTTGAGGAAATAGCGCTGATTTGAATAAAATTACTGCTTATTTTTTGTCATTATCGCAACCCCACAGTACGTACTTTTCGGTCGTGACATTTACATCGAAAATCCAGTAAAGGTATATGTATATTTTTAAAGATAACCACAGTTCAGTTGTTATTAGGTGCAAAGGTTCTTTTTCTGTTAAACATATATATCTATCTAAAAGCCTATCAATTCTGATCATAGTTACTATATTCTGACAACAATGATGAAATATATTTTTCATTGCATTTGCACTTCCCTGTTTTAAAGAAAGAACAAGGGACTTTGTAGTGGTCTTACCATTATCATTGCTTCATTTGATGAATCATGGTATGTGTTTAGCTCGTCTATGTATAGCAAGTTAGTGATTTTCTCTTTAGCATCTTATGAGAATGAATATCCTTCTGTGTTGCGTAAGAACCACGTAAGTGGGTTGAGGCAGATTTTAAGGAGTCTCACACAAAAAGCATCTCCTTGTAGTATAACTCGGTTGAGCTTAATATAGCCTTTGCTACATCCAGAATATTCTCTGAATATACTGTCTGTGAAATAACGCCCACAATCGTGGTCTGGACCCCCAACGGACTAGCCATGAAACATAAAGCGATTTTTGATTGGCTCTGACCTTTGTGCATTCTAATACGCTCTATAATTGGTCAATAAGCTGTCACACAGATTCAAACCGATATTTGTTGGTCTTTGGAGTCGACGCTACCTTATATTCTCGCAAAGGGGAGCTTTCACGCGCTCTCTTGTTTCGTTGGAGTCACCTTATTTTCCTTGGGGTTGTTCTGTTGAGCTTTGGATTAGCAATTGTAATTCTTTACCAATAGTCAATAGAACGTGTAAAAAAAACATACCATGCAAGACTCCAAAGAACAACATCAAACATACCGATAATTCTGTGCTCCCTTCGTCGCACTTTGCTAGCTTATGGACCAATCCAGTGAATAGCGTGATAAGAGTCTATACTTAATGAGTTTCATTAATGCAAATTTGTTAGCATTGGAATGGCTTCTCATTTCAGCTCCGCTTGTCTCATTATTTCATTTAGAAAAGGTTCAAGTTTTTTTTAAAGCGCTTGTTTATTCGTGTTTCTTGCAAGCTCACAATCTTCCACATGAGTGGTTCCATCTCAACTCATTGCGTATTTTATTTTGCGGTTAATTTACAAAAAATATCAAGATATACTAAAGTCAAAATTTTACTAACCCATTGATGTATTAAAAGTATTTCTTAGAGGTAAAGATTAAAAGATAACGTCTATTTTTGAGAAAGAGAACATTTTGATTCAGCAAATATCAGTTTGCTGCCTTATCACACTGTGAAGTACTAAAGGCGAGTAACATAAAGAACACGCTTCATGATAGAAGATCTACTCTGTGTAAAAACATAATTGATGAGATTTGCAATAACGAGGAACACAAACTACACAGTCTACTGCCCTAGCCCACAAAAACCCTAATCATAAAATTATGATCAAACAGACAAAAATACCAAACTGTAACACAAACAGACTCAAATACAGTTTAATTATAAGTAATTGTCTTTTTTCAGTAGACAACTTATGGAAGAGTGCATCACATGTATCTCACAAGTGGAATTTAACTGCTCGTGTTGCCAGTAGGGCGCACATAACAGGCAAATATCCATTAGTGGTTATCTTGTGTTGCATTTATGCTACTGATTGTCCATCCATTAGCTCTTGCATCACATCAATCATACGAGTGAAAAAATGAACTGCTCGTGCTGCCAGTAGGGCGCTCATAACAGATAAATATTCATTTGTTCTTTGTGCCGTTGTACACATCTTTTTTTTTCAATCTTCATTTGGTCACGTGATTAATTGGCCTCCTTGGACTTCCCGTTATATTACTATGATAGCAGTCATTTCTCTATTTTTTGTGAATTTTATTCAACTTCAGCAAAAATGATGATAATGATAATAACTTCAGATTCAATTTCACGTGATGCAGAATGTAATGATTCCATCATTGCTTCCTCTATGTTGTTTATCCATAATGTGTCCAGGTTGCTTTCATTTTCATTTTTCAAAATTAGCCTCCTGACTGAGATTATTCCAGGCAGAGATTTGTGGAATTGATTTCTTGGGTCAGACTACTTGGATCTTTGTGTTTGGGCCACGTGTTTTTAATGTCCGTTTTATTATTGTTAATGTACAGTGACAGATGAACACACGGACAACTACAGAGACAAGGCTCGATACAGAAAGTGTAACTTGTCGTAATAAGATTAAAGTAGTGTAGGGGACTTTTAAGCACTTATGTAGATTATAACTTCTAGTCAGATTATAGTTAAATATCTCACTATTAAGATCATTAAACCCTGGTTTCACACTACCAACGCAATCTCAGACTCAAGTCCAAGAAAATAAATATTTAGAACATTCGTGAACGCAAGCACAAGGATGAAAGCTGTTGTATATTTGAACAATATACGAACAACAAACTAGTTAGACAGGCATGCGCACAACAGCTGTTTTATTCTACATGCAAATAATAATAATAATAATAATAATAATAATAATAATAATTTTTTTATAGGGTCAATATCAATAACTTTCAACAACACTTAACAATATTCAAACTATAAAAATCTATATGAAAAAAATATTATGATAGTAAAATTATAATAGTAAAATTTATGTAAAATTTAGTTATGAAAGTAAAAATATTAAAAAACAAGTGTTTAAATAATTTACAATTTTAAAGGTTATATGCCTTTTCGAAATTCTACTAATCTACTTATCACAACACGACTTAAATGTTCTACGGTCTTCGATACTTTTACTTAAATACTTATCGAGAGATTCACGACAACAAGTACAAAATTAGACATTATTACAAAAAAGGAAAGTAAAAACTGAATTGATTTCAACTACATACAAGTTCTGTTGCATCTCATTCTACGATACTTTGCTGTCCTTACTAAACTTTACAAGCTTGTTAAACGAAACTGAATATTTATAACTTGCGATGTTCACGTGAACAAAAATAACAATTGACAATAGATACGCGTTAATTCCTTTCTCATACAAATTCCCTTAACAATCAGCCCCTCAATGTATGAATAACTGGAAGCCTATTCCTTTGATCTGTGGGGGTGGGGTCACATAACGTACTGAATTAAACTCAGCTCCTGCAAACAGTGTATTACACTAACACGCTGTCATGTATATTTCATTCTTTTTGTTCAGATAGTTTTCTAATCCCGCTGTTGTAACTTTGTAACTCATTCCAATGTGTATCAATCCTCTTCCTCCTTCATCTCTTGCTAGATATAATCTTTCTCTATCTGCCTCAGTTTGGATGGTGAATTCTGTGCACTGTAAGTAACTTTCTTGTTTTCCTGTAAATCCTCAGCAGTTTTCTGAGAGTCCAGTTGATGTTGTTGAAGGTGTTAATAGCCGTGATCTTGTTTTGTGCATTTCACGACTAGCCTGACTGTTTTGTAATATTCTTGACGAATATTTTCTTTCGTCGTTGCTTGTTGGATTCCGTTATTATTTTTCTCACGCCAAAGCACTCCGTCTTGATCGAGATATTGTATTGAGGTTTCGTCATCTAATTTGATGTTCATTGATCATCATTACGACCATATAGTTTGATATCATCCATGTATAGCAGGTGCGAGACTTGCACGTTGTTAACACTATAGCTGTATTGGCTTTTCTTGATCTGTTGAAGTAGTTACTTACTTACTTTCGTAATTATAAATGTTTTGATCACTTGTCTGGTATGGACCATGGAGAGCGTACTTTTAATGCTCTCCATAACAAAATCGTTGATGCGCTTTTCTCGAGGCTTATTCAAAAACACTGAACATAGATAGCTAGACTTCATTGAAATAATGTCGAAATATAGCATAATAATTGTCATCTCATTAATTGCTTCTAATTCAAAATCTTCCTCTGACTTCCCGTTATATTAGTATAATAGCAGTCATTTCTCTGCTTTTTATGAATTTCATACAACTTCAGCAAAAAATGATGACAATGACAATAACTTCAGATTGCATTTTACAATCGAACAAGCGACACGTAAAGAATTGTTTCACTTCAAAACTTTCAACATTATAGTGATACTTCATGGTTATAAACAAACGAATTGTTATGCTAGAGTGCACGCGCTTAAAGTGTGCAATAATTGTCACTATTTAGTGGTAAATAGCACTAATTAAACAAAAGA
The DNA here is from genome assembly GCA_918843875.1 of Diadumene lineata. Classification (NCBI taxonomy): domain Eukaryota; kingdom Metazoa; phylum Cnidaria; class Anthozoa; order Actiniaria; family Diadumenidae; genus Diadumene; species Diadumene lineata. The sequence continues at coordinate 3,050,235 of OU974072.1, read as the reverse complement.
AAATAATAGAATTAACATAAAATAGCATTATTTAGTAGTATTTATGTTGCACACTTTTAGTGTGTGCACTCTAATGTGCCAACCAGAACTATACTAAGCTCTATTAAAATAACAACCAATCACTGTCTGGTTGGCACATGAATAATAAAGGCTTACGCCACCTGAAGTATGGCTATCGGTGTTGTTTTAGATGTTTTTGTGATTAGATAGGTTTTGAACTGACGGAGTTATGTATTTTTTAAACTATGCAGTTTTGCAAGGAAAGGTATCGAAGCACGCGGAGCCTCGTTTTCGCGAAAAAAAACCACATACATCATACATTTTTTTATAAAAAACTCAAGCCTTGTTGGCATGTACTAAAACACGGAACGCCGGAACACCGAAGCACCGGAACACCGAAACACCCTCAAAATTACTGATTTAATATATGTTTTAAACTTCTAGGTATAAATTGATATATCTTTTGCTTTTTAGTGACATGCCTTCATAATGTCAAACTCTTTTTCATCAAAGTAGCTTAAACGTGTCAAAGATTACAAGATACACATACTCACATTAGTAGCGGTGATGAAATATGACCTGCTCGCATCGCCTTTTGTGAGATTCCAGCAAAATGAATTAAAACTGATGAGCTCAAATGAGCCAGCGGCGATAATGCACTTTAATTCACTATGCGACGTTTGTTGTTATTTCATTTTTTGTTTGTTTGTTTGTAAAGCTATTGATTTGTATAAAATGTAATAACCTTTATTTTTATTGAAAAACAAGTTAGTTACGTCATTTTACGACATTTTTTTAAAATAAAGAGAAAGCGCGATAAATGTTTTTCGAACAAACCTGATAATGTTTGACTCATCCTAGATACGGCACTGTCTGGTAAAGACTGTTCATATTTCTTGGTTTTGATCAGAAGTGATTGCTAAAAAAATCACGAGGCATTGCTTTTTTTTTAAATGGAAAACAACTGTGGAATATACTAAAATATAGCTGCAGTCGCTTCTTCAAATTTAATCGATCTTAAATATTTTTTTGTGAGCTCATCGGACCTTCGACATGGGTCAGTTGTTTTTATTCCAGCTAGTTGTCAAGCTACCCTCCTCACCAACAAAATAGACACTATTTGTTATGGGGTATTCGAGAGTGAAAACCGTCTTCAATTAAAAAAAACATGAAGCTTACTTTCCATACACAGATAGAGGTTATGATATACCCCCAATGAAGTCTTTCTACAAACACATTTACGGGACATCAACGTAGGTCAGCTTAACAAAAACCTAAAATGTACGTTTTCAATATAAAAAAATATAGATTATACTGTTTTTAAATCATTTTGCTGGAATCTCACAAAAGACGATGCGAGCAGGTCATATTTCATCACCTCTACTAATGTACGTAATGTGTATCTTGTTGTCTTTGACACGTTTAAGCTACTTTTTTTTTAGATAGATAGATAGATTTATTACAGTATATACATAGCAGCCAGAAGGCTGAATTGCGTACAAATTACATAATTATTATTTGTGATAACACATAGCTGGAATAAACGTGTTCTTAAAGCGATTTGTTTTACATTTTGGCAAAATAAATAATCTTTTATTTCTCGTATCATAATTGTTCTGATTTTCTTTCGGTAGTAGCCCTGCAAAAAGAAAGTTTGAAATTATGAAGGCGTATCACAAAGAGTCCACAATGCGCTAAAAAGAAAAAGATATATAAATTTATACATAAAAGTTTAAAAAATATAGTAAATCAGTCATTTTGAGGGTGTTCCAGTGTTCACCGGCGTTCCAGGTTTTAGTACGTGCAAGATTTGTCGACTTAAAAAATTAATTTCCTCATCAGTTTACAAGCTATTCTTTTCAAACTTTGAAACTTTGCTAGCTTATATGTGACCAATCCAGTGAATAGCGTGATAAGAGTCTATACTTCTCTCATCTTTCATTTAGAAAAGGGTCAGGGTTTATAAAAATAAAATAAAAAACGCTTGTTCATTCGTGTTTCTTGCAAGCTCACAATCTTCCACATCAGTGATTCCGTCTCAACTCATTGCGTATTTTATTTTGCGGTTAATTTACATAACATATCAAGATATACTAAAGTCAAAATTTTACTAACGCATTGATGGATTAACAGTACTTCGTAGAGGTAAAGATTAAAAGATAACGTCTATTTTTGAGAAAGAGAACGTTTCGATTCAACAAATATCAGTTTCCTGCCTTATCACACCGTCAAGCACTAAAAGTGAGTAACATAAAGGACACGCTTCATGATAGAAGATCTACTCTGTGTAAAAGGATAATTGATGATATTTGCAATAACGAGGAACACAAACTACATAGTCTATTGCCACAGGCCACAAAAACCCTTAAAATGAACTTGAGATCAAAAGACAATTTCATCTACTAAAATACCTATCAATTCTGATCATAGTTACTATATTCTGACAACAATGATGAAATAAATTTTTCATTGCATTTGCACTTCTCCTGTTTAAAAGAAAGAACAACGCACTTTTTTGCGTTTCTTTTGATTTCTGAAATAAATAGTGAATTGTAGATCTTTTCAAGTTTTATTTGAATTTGGCATTTTTCTTGTACTACTATTTCTCTTGTTTTACTATTTATCTTGTTTTACTATTTATCTTGCATTACTATTTATCGTGAATTACTATTTATCTTGTACTACTATTTATCTTGTAGATTCTTCAGATGAGTCGGACGATTCGGAAGGTATGTCTATATTGTTAAAGTTACTGCTAATCTCACTAACAATGGTTTTTATCTTGATGAGTTCTTTAATTTTTCAATGAGATTAAATACCAATTATTTTTTAAGAATCGTGTTTAACAATGAATGGATGAGTAACTGGAAGGCTTCTACTTTGACCTGTGGGGGTGGGGTCACATAACATACTCAATTATACTCAGCTTCTACTAAGACTTAAAAAAATTTGAATTATGGTATGTATTCAGGTTTTCTATGTATAGCAAATGAGTGATTTTTCTCTTTAGCGTCTTATGAGATTGAATATTCTTTTGTGCTGCGTAAAAGCCATGCAAGTGGGTTAAGGCAGATTGTTAAGAGTCTCACACAAAAAAATCTCTTTGTAGTATACCTTGGTTCAGTTTAATAGAGCCAACACTTTCTTTTGTCTGATGTTTTGCTTTTCAGAGTAGCATTCGTAATTTTAAATGTTTTGATCACTTGTCTGTGTTGGACCATGCATGGAGAGCGTACTTTTAATGCTGTCCATTACAAAATCGTTGATGCGCTTTTCTCGAGGCTTATTCAAAAACACTGAACATAGATAGTTAGACTTCATTGAAATAATGTCAAAATATAGCGTGATAATTGTGATCTCATTGATTGCTTCTAATTCTAAACCCTCCTCTGACTTCCCGTTATATTACTATGATAGCAGTCATTTCTCTACTTTTTATAAATTTTATGCAACTTCAGCAAAAAATGATGACAATGACAATAACGTCAGATTGCATTTTACAATCGAACTTGAGTGAACGCACTAAAAGTGTGCAACAGTTTTCACTTTTTAGCAGTAAATAGCACTAACTAAACAAAGGAAAACAATAGAATTAGCATATAATAGCACTATAATTAGTGGTATTTATGTTGCACTCTTTTAGTGTGTGCACTCTAATGTGCCAACAAGAACTACACTAAGCCCTATTGAAATAACAACCAATCACTGTCTGGTTGGCACATGAATAATAAAGGATAACGCCAGCTGAAGTATGGCTATGGGTGTTGTTTTAGATGTTTTTGTGATTAGATAGGTTTTGAACTGACGTAGTTATGTATTTTTAAAACTATGCAGTTTTGCAAGGGAAGGTATCGAAGCACGCAGAGCCTCGTTTTCGCGAAAAAACACATACATTTTTTTGTAAAGCTTTGTTGGCATGTACTAAAAACCGGATCGCCGGAACACCGAAACACCGGACCACCCTCAAAATTCCTGATTTACTATATTTTTTAAACTTTTACGTATAAATTGATATATCTTTTACTTTTTAGTGACATGCCTTCATACTGTCAAAGTCTCTTTTTCATCAAAGTAGCTTAAACGTGTCAAAGATTACAAGATACACATACGTACATTAGTAGCGGTGATGTAATGTGACCTGCTCGCATCGCCTTTACTTTGAGATTCCAGCAAAATGAATTAAAACCGATGAGCTCAAATGAAACAGTGGCGATAATGCACTTTAATTCACTATGCGACGTTTGTTGTTATTTCATTTTTTGTTTGTTTGTTTGTAAAGCTATTGATTTGTATAAAATGTAATAACCTTTATTTTTATTGAAAAACAAGTTAGTTGCGTCATTTTACGACTTTTTTTTTAAAATAAAGAGAAAGCGCGATAAATGTTTTTCGAACAAACCTGATAATGTTTGCCTCATCCTAGATACGGCACTGTCTTGTAAAGACTGTTCATATTTCTTGGTTTTGATCAGAAGTGATTGCTAAAAAAATCATGAGGCATTGCCCTTTTTAAATGGAAAACAACTGTGGAATATACTAAAATATAGCTGCAGTCGCTTCTTCAAATTTAATCGATCTTAAATATTCTTTTTGTGAGCTCATCGGACCTTCGACATGGGTCAGTTGTTTTTATTCCAGCTAGTTGTCAAGCTACCCTCCTCACCAGCAAAATAGACACTATTTGTTATGGGGTATTCGAGAGTGAAAACGATCTTCAATTAAAAAACATGAAGCTTACTTTCCATACACACATAGAGGTTATGATATACCCCCAATAAAGTCTTCCTACAAACACATTTACGGGACATCAACGTAGGTCAGCTCAACAAAAACCTAAAATGTACGTTTTCAATATAAAAGAATATAGATTATACTGGTTTTAAATCATTTTGCTGGAATCTCACAAAAGACGATGCGAGCAGGTCATATTTCATGTACGTAATGTGTGTCTTTGACACGTTTAAGCTACTTTTGATCAAAAAGAGAGTTTGAAATTATGAAGGCGTATCACAAAGAGTCCATAATGTACTAAAAACAAAAATATATATAAATTTATACATAAAAGTTTAAAAAATATAGTAAATCAGTGATTTTGAGGGTGTTCCAGGTTTTAGTACGTGCCAGATTTGTCGACTTTAAAAATTAATTTCTTCATCAGTTTACAAGCTATTCTTTTAAAACTTTGAAACTTTGCTAGCTTATATGTGACCAATCCCGTGAATAGCGTGATAAGAGTCTATACTTCTCTCGTCTTTCATTTAGAAAAGGTTCATGGTTAAAAAAAAAACACAAAAAAACGCTTGTTCATTCGTGTTTCTTGCAAGCTCATAATATTCCACATCAGTGATTCCGTCTCAACTCATTCCGTATTTTATTTTGCGGTTAATTTACATAACATATCAAGATATACTAAAGTCAAAATTTTACTAACCCATTGATGGATTAAAAGTATTTCGTAGAGGTAAAGATTAAAGGATAACGTCTATTTTTGAGAAAGAGAACATTTTTATTCAGCAAATATCAGTTTGCTGCCTTATGACACTGTGAAGTATTAAAGTCGAATAACATAAAGGACACGCTTCATGATAGAACATCTACTCTGTGTAAAAACATAATTGATGATATTTGCAATAACTAGGAACACAAACTACATAGTCTACTGCCACAGACCACAAAAACCCTAAACATGAACTTGAGATGAAAGAGACAATTCCATCTACCAAAATATAACACAAACAGACTGAAAAACTGTTTCATTATAAGTTATTGTCAGTTTTAATTATAAACAATGTAGGACGTAATTGTTTTTAACAAGTCTATTTTATACTGTGTTGTATATTTGTACACCTATTTAAAAAAACATTGTCGGTAAGAATGACGGATGATCGCGGATGTCCATAGCACGACTGAAAAGGTCTATGGGTAATGGTTTTTTTATGTATAGATAGAGAAGATGCACATACGATTTTAACCACCATTGGAGATCTTGAGGAAATAGCGCTGATTTGAATAAAATTACTGCTTATTTTTTGTCATTATCGCAATCCCACAGTACCTTTCGGTCGTGACATCTACATCGAGAATAAGAAATTAGACAAATGTAGCTTACCTGAAGGATAATTATGATTCTCCGAGTATAATGCGTAGCACTAGGGATTCATTATGCATTTTTTCGCCATTAGTTACCAGGCCATCACGGTTCAAAGATCATTGTTATGCAAATGATCTCGATGATATATAAGCAGCTTAGTGCTTCAAATACTTGTCTTTTTGAGCGAGCTGACAAATTTAAATAATTAGGCGCGACAGGCCTATGAATTGGGTGGGCTGTCTGCAACTCTACAAGCAGGGTGGGGCCTGAATCCCTAGTGCTACGCATTATACTCGGAGAATCATAATTATCCTTCAGGTAAGCTACCTTTGTCTAATTTCTTATTCTCCTTCGTATAATGCTCCGCACTGCGGGATTCATTATGCAGAGTTCAAAGTTGATGCTGCCTGAGCGCCTTCTAGCATATTGAACCCACATCATTAGTGAACATAAGATATTTATTAAGGCAACAAAACTGGAACATGTTACAGCACAGTCATTAAACACTTAGCACTGCTTGTGCAAAAGCCCCATCATCGCAAATCTTTTTCTTATAATATTTACTAAATGTTCCAGTGCTAGCCCAATTGGCAGCCCTTAAGATTACATCCACTGACACACCAAGGTCATCTGCTTTAGATGTGGACGCAGACCTGTAACTGTGTCCCTTAAAGATAGTTGTGTCTATACCAGCCAATTTCAGTGTCTCTTTCAACCATTGTGAAATTGTTGAGCTGCATACAGCCTTAAAACGTTGTCCATGTGAGATAAACAGTTTAGACGTGTTAAGTGCCTTCCTATACTCATCAGTTTGAGAGATATACTCCTTTAAGGTTGAATAGACACAAAGCACTTCATTCTCAGGAAAGGCTTGAAATGAAATGGCAATTGAATTTTTTTCAGGTCTAGAAGTTTTCAGAATGCCCTTTACACAAACTGTATCTCTTGTGTTGACAATGTCATGCAATCAGTTCTCAATGCTTCTAAAGTTTGACTTCTCTGTGCTGACGTAAGTGCAACAGTTTTCAATGTCAATTGTTTTCTGGTCAGGTTTGCTAGTGGGACCCATTTTGCATGAAGTTCCAATAGGATTCTAACTCTCCATGTACAAGTGTATTTTGGCTCCGGAGGTCTTGACACAAACATCCCTTTAAGTAGCCTTGCAATAATAGGATGTTCTCCCAGTGGGTAGCCATCCACAGGTAGCAGTACTGAAGACAATGCAGATCTATATGAATTGATTGTCGAGTACGATTTCTGCAAAACCTCAAACTGGTCTGTTAAGAAATCACACACCATGCTTAAAGAAGCTTGAAGGGGATCTGCTTGCCTCCCCTCGCACCAGCGACAAAAACACTTCCATTACTATTGCCTCTGGGACTGCTTCGTCTCTCAGCTTGGCTAGAGTTTTGCCTAAAAGACTGAAAGGAGGAAACAAGTAAGGCTTTAAGTTATGCCAATCTAAAGAGAAGGCATCGATAGCTGTCGCTCCCCGGTCTGGTTTCCATGAGACATAAACAGGGGTTTGATGATTGAGCCTGGATGCAAAAAGATCTATCTCAGGCTCAAAGAATAAATATTTGATTCTTTGAAAAACCCCTGGGTCCAACATCCATTCCAGGTTAAAGCTGTGTTCCCTGGAGAGGCCGTCAGCTTGGGAATTTAATTTCCCTGGCAAATGAAAGGCCTCTATTGTACACTGGTGGTCAAAACACCATTCCCATATACTTTTGGCAGTCCGGTGAAGGCTTACCGATCTACCTCCCATATTATTAATATAGGACACTGCGGAAGTGTTGTCACAAAGGACCTTGATGTAACACTTCGATCTGGCAAAACATTGAATTCCAAACCAGATTGCCATAAGTTCTAATTGATATGCCAATTTTGTTCCCCTTGGGACCACACCCCATTGGTAGATTGATCCTCACACACAACCCCCCAACCTGAAAGGGAGGCATCTGTTGTCAATGTAATAGTTGTACTAGGCTTAACAAAGCAAGAACCATTAAAGAGCCTACTTTTAGAAAAGAACCATTCTAACTCAATCTTAGCTTCGTCTGACAAGCAAATTTCTGCTTCGAAATTGTCCTCATTCTCATGCAAAGCTCTTTGCTTGAGAGCATCTAATTCTCTGTAATAAAGCTTGGCTGGCTTTATTGCTGGGAAAGAGGACACAATCAGACCAATCATGTGTGCCAAATTTCGAACTGTACAAAATGTTTTATTGTACAAAGCACTTGCTTGAGTTATCAAATGGTCCAATTTCTCTTTTGGCAAAGATACTGTCATATTCACTGAATTAATGACAAACCCCAAGTAACTAATTTGTTGCGACGGAGTGAGGGATGACTTTTCGTGGTTTACAACGAAGCCTAGCGACTCTAGTAGATTGACAACAATTTTTGCATCCATCTCACCCTTTTTATTAACTCGTGGAAATTTGCGAAGCAAATTCCACGAGTTTTTCGAGTCGTTTAGGGGTTTGAGATCGGTAAGTACTTCATGTATTCCTTGATTATATAAATATGCATATAAACAAATCTACAAAAGGAAATATTTAAAAAGGAGAAAACCAATAATATCATGCATAAATAAAGTAAATAAATAAAGTACAAAAAATGAATGACTTCTTGACAAAAACTCCGAATAGCACTATGGCATATACATGAGGACACTATAATCAAGGTTTATATGAAGTACTTACCAAAATTCAGCATTCGATATATACCGTAAACTTCCGGTAACTGTACAGGCAGCCCAAACTTACCATCTGTCAATATTTATAAAAATCATTTGAGTGTGCTAAAATTGAAATGAATTAATAATACAATAGACTTCTTTAATGAAATTGAAGTGTATTCTATATTTTTTTAAAGCTTAAAACACTGAAATGATTTTTATTGATACTGACAGATAATGAGCTTGGGCTGCCTGAGGTAACTCGTGACGCTCAAATAACGGAAGTGAACACGCCAGGGTCAAATGAACTGTTTTATTCGTTGAACATTACTTTCTGCTTTCTTTCTTCTTTACCATTCCGTTAAATTGATACAATGATCATCGAAATAATCGAAATAAGTGTGCTTGAATTAGACTGAGCGCGTTTTTTGGAATATTATGGCGAAGTTTAGCGATGTTCTTTACTTTATCGTTCTGTCGGGAAAAAAAACGAGCTAGTTCACTCTTGCGGTGAGCAATCTTCAAATTGAATCGAACACAAACTAAGCATGGCTCTAATTGAAAGAAGCATAACAAACGCAAAAGGAAAAAGAAGATAAACAAATTTTCAGCAATGGTTTGGATTCTTTGGACGTCTAATTCCAAGGTACATTTGCGATGTAAATGATTTGACAAATTTCATTGTAAAACCAAGACGCAACAACTGTCTATGAACTGTCTTTATTCATCGACAATTAATTTGTAAACGGAAATGTGTGCAATAAAATTTGACTTCTTTCGAAAAAAGAAAAATAAACTCTTGGATATCTTTGATCTTAATGCAGGGAACTATATATTTTTTTGTTTTCGAACGATTTTGCGAGGTCGATCACTCGATCGGTGGCTTGCGTGCTGGCGACATTGATGTGTTTAGATGTTTAGACGACCTTACTTCAATTCCGTTTCTACAGTCAATAAATTCTTCGTTAACTACAAAGAATAAAGATTGATTTGAGTTTTTTTATTGATAACAAGTCTTCAAAATTATCGATTTTGAAAAGCCAGAAAACTTACAATAATTCGACTCAAATGTTGAAGAACCGCAGGAAACCCAATTAAAGCAACAGAGGAAGACCAATCAACAAATCTCCTCAAAATCTGCGCGCATCTGTCGCGGCAAACATCATTTTACGCGTCAGCAATAGTGCTGCAATCTGTAACACACCAATAGATAAACAAATGTTCCACTACAAGCGTACATGGGAGTAATTACATGCTCTCTTTGAGCGAATTTAACGTTAGACTATGCTGACATTGCTGTGCGACATTCAACTTGTGCAAAATCAATATAACAGATATCATACTTTACCAGTATTATTTTACAATGATCTCATGAATCCCTTGTTTTCAAAAAATTCAATTTCCACGAGTTGCGTTGCCATTGGCAGCTTGATGTGACCCGCTAACAATAGCTAAGTCATTCAAATATATGACTAACTTGATGCCCTTATTGCGAAGCTCAGCCACAATGGGTTTCATAACTTTAGTGAAAACTCGAGGTGAAGAGGAGAATCCGAACGGAAGGCACGTAAATTCGACCAAATCAGATTTCCATTCAAATCGCAAATATTTGTAATGTTCCTCATGCATAGGAATTGTAAAATAGGCATCCTTTAAATCGATCGTGATCATGAAATCACCGATCGATATCAAATCCAGCAGAGAATTCAAGTTTTCCATCTTGAAATGATGATATTGAACAAACTTGTTCAATGGTTTTAAATTGATGACCGGCCTTAGGTCGCCAGATTTCTTTGGGATTGTAAACAAGTTCGAGATGAACTGATTTGAATGGAAACAAGCGCGCCTAATTGCGCCTTTGTTTAGCAACTTGTCAATTTCACAGTCGATTGCACTCTCCTCAGACTTTGAAAACCCCATTTTCATTGGGAGTTGAGAACGGGCTCACAAATAAACTCTATTTTGTAACCCTTAACCGCCCGTAAAATCCATTCATCACTAGAAAGGCTTTTCCAAGCCTTAATAAATTGAGCTAAACGACCACCTACCTTGCGACAGGCCGGCTTCTCAATCACTGTTGTTTGGCCGTTGTTGAGCTTTTGCTCTGACTCGCATGAGCGGCTTCGGTTTTCCTGTAGCGTGGTTTGTAATAGTCGCGCCTGTAGTTTAAAGACGCGTTAGAATAACGAGGTTTCTTCTCGTTATTATAGGTTTTGCTTGATTGGTATTCTCGCTTACGCTTGTTATTCACATTGCGAGCCATACGCTTCACCTGAGCAATATTACGAATGCTCTGAGGCAATTCATCTCCGAACAACATCGTTGTAATTGGTTTTATTAACCAGGCACGCCCCAATTCTATTGTTTTATGTGGGTTTTGAAAATCAATGGAAGACCGACATTATACAAGTCGGGGGCGGCATTGATCATCAGCAGGGGAGTGCGGGGCTGAGTTATAAACCCGGGATAGGTCTTGAATTCAAAATTCAAGACCTGCGTCCCAGGTCTATATTTCACAACCACTCTTCTCTGCTGATAATCAAGGCTGCAAGAACTACAATGAAATTAATGACTACGATGGGAGATAAAATCTATTTCTTTGTTCTCTGACAGTCGTTGCAAAAACGTATCAATTCCATTACCCAACTCGGGCAGTTCTTGAGCAGAGCTATTTTGGGACATGTGTTCTTCTGCGTTGTCTTGCTCCAATTCTAGCAAACCACCAATATCCTCACCAAAGCCAGGAAGGTGTTGGCTTCGATAATAACCACCATGTTGTGGAGTAATAAATATACTCTTTTCATCGTCGCTTAAACTCATCTTCACCAGCGCAGCTATCACATGCAGACCCGGCTCATGTAAGTTCACTTTGCACAAAATGAACTGTTTCGTTGTGCATATCGTTTAACAAAAACACAGCCGTCCTAGCAAAACAAAGTACTCTTTAAACTTGTTCTATAATTAGAAAAGATTTTGGTAAACAACTGAACATTTTCAAATTGACTATAGAGTGCAAAGAATACATTATTGAAAACGTCATTAAGCTAGTACAAAAATACTGTTGATATCTATTGTAAAATCAGTTCTCTCGACAAACGCCTTACTGAGTACCGTGGACTTATAATGCCAATAACATTTCAAAGACCTGATTAACTCTTGCATAAAAACAACAGAATTGGGGCGTGCCTGGTTTATAAGAATAAATTATTGAAAACGACATTAAGCTAGTACAAAAATACTATTGATATCTATTTTAAAATCCGTTCCATTTCAACAAACGCCTTACTGAATACCTTGGGCTTATAATGCCAATAAAAGTCCAAAGACTTGTAAAATCAGTTCTCTCGACAAACGCCTTACTGAGTACCGTGGACTTATAATGCCAATAACATTTCAAAGACCTGATTAACTCTTGCATAAAAACAACAGAATTGGGGCGTGCCTGGTTTATAAGAATAAATTATTGAAAACGACATTAAGCTAGTACAAAAATACTATTGATATCTATTTTAAAATCCGTTCCATTTCAACAAACGCCTTACTGAATACCTTGGGCTTATAATGCCAATAAAAGTCCAAAGACCTGATTAAATCTTGCATAAAAACAATAGAATTGGGGCGTGCCTGGTTTATAAACCGGTTCAAACGCACGGGCTCGGTTTTGCATTGGAATTCAAGACCTCGGGCCTGCGGCCCTCGGTCTTGAATTCCAATGCAAAACCTCGCCCTAGCGTTTGAACCCTTATGTGATTCATGACACAAGGATTTGTATGCTGGAGCCACTTCTGACTTTAGTAGCTCTCTTCTTTTCATTGAAAAATCATACACAGAATTACTCAACAGAGTAACAGCGTCGACCACGAGGTCGTAGATATCCGTAATCCTTAGCGAATCTTCGTTCCGTTTCCTGGCTTCGACAACTTTGTCGGACAAAGTTATAACTGGGATAATTCCTTCGATTAAACTCTTCTGCACAGCCTGTAGAGAGCTTTCTCTACCCCTCGTTTTGTCGTGTAAATCATCCCAGAGCTCAGGATTCACCCGAGGAGTTTTAAGATACTCACAATTCTCTGGTCGCATGTACTTTTTCTTTATAGCGGCAAATTGTTCTTTTGCCGGTCTCTTCGTGCAAGCACTGTTTACACGTTTAGCGATACTTTCGCAGACTTTGGGACCGCAGTCCTCGGTGTCTTTAAACAAGTCCTCGTAAGGTAGTTCGCCCTCCTCGAGGGTTTTTGACTCCTCACCTCCAACAAGACTTTCTGTAGGGTCGAATGTCGAGGCTTCTGGCCGTACTTCTTCGTTCTCTGACCCCAAATCGACTTCATTATATCTTGTCATTTGTTCAGACATATTTTGAACAAGCTGAGATAGCGTATCGATTCTCTCATTAATGTTTTGAAGCTCGACCGCGGCCGGGGCTTCGTCATGTGCAGAAGTTTCCTCGTGGTCTCCCATGACAGCCTGGTTTGTAAACTAGCACGCGAAAAAAAGACAAGTATTTGAAGCACTAAGCTGCTTATATATCATCGAGATCATTTGCATAACAATGATCTTTGAACCGTGATGGCCTGGTAACTAATGGCGAAAAAATGCATAATGAATCCCGCAGTGCGGAGCATTATACGAAGGAGAATCCAGTATAGGTATATGTATATTTGTAAAGATAACCACCGTTCAGTTGTTTTTAGGTGCAAAGGTTTTTTTTCTGTTAAACATATCTATCTATCTAAAAGCCTATCAATTCTGATCATAGTTACTATATTCTGGAAACAATAACGAAATAAATTTTTCATTGCATTTGCACTTCTCCTGTTTAAAAGAAAGAACAAAGCACTTTTTTGTGTTTCTTTTTATTTCTGAAATAAATAGTGGGTTGTAGATCTTTTCAAGCTTTGATTTGAATTTGCCGATCAAAATGTCCGAACTACTGGACTTTTTCTCACACATTAATTTTGCTTGTTTTAGTCGGACTTTGTTGCCTATCTTGCCTCCTATATTGAATAATATTGTGTATTTTTTAGAAAATGCAGTCACCCCAGGTGAGATCCGTGCACGTGGCCCAAAAGCACAGGCTGCATATAACAAGGCTTTAAGAAGTGGAGCAGTCAAAAACCGCCGCCTACCTGTTGTGTTGGTCGGCCAATCACGTGCTGGAAAAACTAGTTTACTAAAGTCTCTTAATGGTGAGTTAGATCAATATAATTCATTGAAAACAGTGGGCAGTTTTGTATACTTTTTATTTTACATCTCCTTGATTTTGTTACGGCTTTTTTACAAATATTGAGATATCAAGAGAAGCAGATTTTATACCTCTCTTTAGCCTGCGTTGCGGCTCTCTTTGGGAGGGCATACATGTCCAATACACACGAATCAATACGAATCGTCTCGATTCGTAAACATTTCTGTTGATTCGTAAAACTCATTTAAATGCAAAAGATGTTAATATATGCATAGTTTATGCATATGTTGATATATCATGAACATATCGGTATTCCTTTGCTAATTGTTTTTGGTAGATTGGGATTCCTTTATCTTTGAATAAATTTACTTCGGCATCAAGACAGACCCCCTCTCGATTCGTACGATTCGTAAAGTGCTTTTACGAATCGTGTCGATTCGTGAAATTTCTACTCATCAACATAAAATCAAAAATTTCTCATACCAAAACTAAATAGAATTCTTGCTTGCCATTTCAGGGTCTTAGTCGAACTAAAACTAAAACATTATTATTAGTTTTCTTCGTTTTTAGAGCCTCGAAAATTGATAAAAAACATTGTGATTTTAGTCGTTTTAAAAGCGCCCGAAAACTTCTTAACTTGTATTCTACAATCAAAAATAAACGCTCTACAAACAATGTAAAACATTATAATACCAGTGAATGTATATTTTCGTCGTTTTTAAAGCACCCGATCGAAATCTTCATAACTCGCGATCTTAGAGCCTCGAAAATTGATAAAACACTCTTAACTCAAACTAAAACATTGTGATTTTAGTCGTTTTTAAAGCGACCGAAAACTTCTTAACTTCCATTCTACAATAGAAAATAAACGCTCTACAATCAATGTAAAACATTATAATACATAATATATATTTTCGTCGTTTTTAAAGCGCCCGAAATCTTCATCACTCGCGATCTAGATCTACAGTCAGAACTAAACGCTCTACAGTCAATGTAAACAATATAATGCATGTAAATTTTCGTCGTTTTTAAAGCGCCCGAAATCTTCATAACTCGCAATCTACAATCAAAAATAAACGCTCTACCATCAATGTAAAACATCAGATAATACATAATTTATAATTTCGTCGTTTTTAAAGCGCCCGTAACCTGATGACTCACCATCTACAGTCAAAACAAAACGTTCTACAGTCAATGTGAAACCTGATTATAATATATAATTTTTTTAAAGCGCACGAAACCTTCATAACTCGCGATCAGTCAAATTTAGTAAACGGCTCTACAGTAAATGTAAAACACTGAGATACATAATGAATATTTTCGTCGTTTTTAAAGCGCCCAAAAACTTCATATCTCGCCTTCTCAATACAGTTAAATCGTTATCACTGAAATCGACAACACGCGCTCCATACATGTAAAATAAAACTTTATAACACGCCAAAAATATTTTATATCGGCACAATTCCAAAAGTGCATGTTTATGAAATGTCTATATTTCAATCTGCACGAATTTACGACATCCTGTTAATGCGAATTAGTATTTTTAATCTTTGAGAATATTTTTTACCTTTACCGGTCTCACTTTTTGTGTGCGGTCTTGAGGTTTTATACTCCCCTCCCTTTACGCTATCCTATAATATCATACTTTACAAACTCCCCCAAACAATTACAACGATCATATTCATCATGATCATCTTTTGTATTAGTCTTACCCATAACACGAATAAATCACACAATATATAGTTTTCCTTATTCAAAGTTTTTTAATTGATTTCGATAACTAAATATACAACTTAGCAAAACTACGACACCTCTGAATATATTAGAAGTGAAGAATAAGTATACATGTACATTTATATAGATCTATAAAGATGGTCTTTTACCACCACACTCCCAGACGGTAAGGAATATACTGAACATTCAAAAAACATACGACGAGTGGTTAACCTTCTCTTATTAAATAATCAAGACAAATACTCAAAAAAAAAAATTATCTCTAAACATGTCAGTTCCTATGTTGTCTTATCATTTATTTAGTTTTTTTTTGTTTTTTTGTTTTTTTTTTTTTGGTTTTGTGTTTCATTTATTGTGGTAAATGGGCCACAAAATTATTACAGCCAGCCCTTGCCGTGTAGGACTCCTACGCATGTTATTTTAAACAAATAATAAGGACCCTAAGCATGCGAACGACAAAGACGACGAGTTTGGACTTTATTTTTGTACCAAAAAATACTGGTGTAATGATTAACATCTACTGAAAATACAATTACTATCTCAAAGAAAGACTCAATGCACATGTAAATCAACTAAGTGTATGGCAACTCGTCATCCTCATTGCCTCTCGTCCTCATGCTTAATATCCTTAATATTAAACAAACAACGAAAAAATAAACAATTAAATGATGAAATAAGTAGTTCTTCCCTACTCTTCTTCGTCGTTATTAATGGTATCCTCATTGTGGCAATCTAATACATACAACATCAAGAAAAAAAATCTCCATCTGTTTATGTGCTTGCATGGTGATGACGGAAAATTTAGACAACCAAGAAAAAAGTTGTTCGCAAACTTCAGTGTTTACATTCTGTGAAAATATAAAAAGTAAAGAAAACAATATAAAAACTTCTATGTACACCCAATTCTACTCATACTTTCACATCAACCGTAGGCGCTCATGTTATGGGGGTGTAGGGGTTCGCGCATTTACAATTTCCCAGATACCATATTTTTCGGTTTTCCGGAATTAACAGTTTGCACAATTCAAATCATAAAATCCTTTCCTCCTTCCCCCTCCAATCCCTTCCCCCAAGAGCCAGGTTAAAATAGCTATATACAAATAATGGATGGCCTCCGAACGTTGCGCGTTAAGACTACAATTAAAGATCTCAAAGATTATTTCCTTTTACACAATACTCCCTTCTCGCATATCAGTGAATTTCATTGTACACAGCACTAACATATTTTATTTTTTTCATTTTTTCATACCTCAAGATTCTTTGAATGGTAAGGGTTGCAATTTCTTTTACACCACTTGTCCACATGGTTGGGAAAATGAAATTTATCGCAAACTATTTCTAGGTCAGCTAAGGTCTTTGATATTGATGATAATTCTGCTCTTCCATTGCAATACTTTTTTAGATGGCAAGCATCATCGTAGCATACAGTTTCTATCAAAGAAAGGTAATTTTTTGATTTAACAGTTCTGTTAAACATTTTTCTTTTCTTTTTTGTTGTTATGAGGCAATTGAGGACTAAGGGCTTTTTGATGGCTCAATCTAGTACTGAGTCAATTTTAACAAGGACTTTGCATTATTGTATTATCATTGTACATAAAACCAACACAATACATATATACTCCTTACTTATATTTGACATATGCTCTTGTGACATGAGGTTTTGTAGGTGACCATAAACTTGACTTTTGCTTTCTGATCCATATAACTCCTGTACATCCACAACAATGGAACAGGGCTTTTCAAATACAAGTACCCCTGCAAAATTAATAAAAATGATTTTACTCTACAAATGATCTCACTCATGTATTTTAATGCTCTACGCCCGCCTATATGAATATTCTACACTTTTATGCATGCACGAACCTGCAGTTTTTACTTCGATGTTTTCCTTTTTCAGTGCCACATGTTAGCCTTCGTTCTTTCCCATCCTCCAACACCATGTTATCACCTGGTAATTCCTTTCCGAATCCAGCACTATAAGAAATGATTCACGTCATTAATAAATCACAAACACATTATGACTTTTATGAATAAGTTTCATAACGCAACACACTTAATTTCAACAAGATACTAAATGTTTCTTTAACTCATAAGTACAATTTTAAATCTCCAATATATTTCAGTAAATTGTTAGTATTATTATTATATGATTCTAACTAGTTTTCGAATTAATCTGTTACTATATTGTTTATTACATTCGAATAATTGCAATTTCACAGCAATCCCACATTCTCGATTTTATAAATGAAATCAATTTTACTTTTCACGTCACCCTCCAGTGTATAATAAGGTAGCTCCTAGTGGCAAATATTTTAAAACTAACCTTTCAAAATGTTTCACTTCGGCTTGTGTTGACTTCAATTCACTACCTTTCAAACTGGCTACAAAGTCGTTTCTTGTTTGGCCTAATTCCACAATTGTTTGAATTTCAAACATGCTACTTGTGATGTACATTTCTAGCACTTTTGGTGGTACGGATGCTTCTTTTACCCAACTCTTTCTACCATCAGACCATAAAACCTATTATAAATACCACCGTAATTAAAATCTGTTTTATAATTTATAATAAAATAATATGTTTAAAGGAGACGTTTTTAATTCGTTTGTACGTATTCATTCTTTTTATTTAATATCTCTTTAATCGCCAGACATACTTTAACAATATACAATAAACTAGAAGCCAGAATTCACACCAGAAAATATGTAATTGTATGAATTATTTAATGTGTTGGTATTAATAACACATTATTTTATTTTATTTTTTATATAAAGGTTATCCATACCTCATACAACCTTCCTTGACGAGTGCATTTATCATTCAGTATTTTCACTATCAACAATATATCATCCTTATTGTTAACATCTCTTTCTGCATCTTGAAATTTTAAAGATATGTCTTCGTGCTCCTTGCATAATCTTGATCCCTTCGACGGAGTATTTTGACAACCTATGATTACATAAAATCAACACCACCGGAGTTAGAGCTACAACGCGACGAACAATCAAAATCCTTTCATAAATATTGAAGTTGTAAACCCCCGTGTGTAAGCCCTTAACCTAGTCTACGCCAATCCTTTTTGCCATTTCTAAATCACGATATGTTTGTGTCCAACTCCCTGCTAACTATAATGCTAATTAATATGTTTTACAATCTAGAAACGTACAATCCTTAAACTTTTAAATGAACCTTTCAACTACTGCACTATAAAACACTCACCAACTACAATTGTCCCATTAGGAAATTTTAATTCACTTGTTCCTTTGCAATCACACACTTGACGGGCATTCTTCATGTTTCCATCTAGTACCAACACATCTCTGCATCCTGGCTTTTCACATTGATGGGCTAAACGAAGGTTATCAGATCGGATTAATTTAATAAATTTACAAGAGTGTTCTGCATTTATACAATACAATGCAATCGGTACTGAATGAAAAGGAGGCAAAAACCAACTTTATTGAACTAATAAACCGGAATTGAAATCCGCAAAAATACTGAAACCGACCGATAAATTATTTTATACTCGTTCTAAAAACAAATTTGAGAAACGCCTTAAAAAAAAACAATGAAAAGTGTGGTCACCGTCTATTTTTTGTGCAGCCTCACGTCAAAGTTCATGTATATTGGTGACTTAAGATCACTTAAGTTTACTTTTCATTTACTCGATTAATTTTTTTATGTAATGTATATTAAACTTTCAAGTGTAATGATTACTTCAAAAGTTACATTATTTTGGAATACACTAACCTCCCCATTTGCTTTGGAAAGACTTGTGAAATGGCTCGCATAAAATCTTGCACATTTCTGTTCTGTCGCAAGGAAATGTTAATATGGAAATGCTGTGACGTCTCATCACCTCCAAAGATGCATATAGTATGAATGCTTCTTCTAATCTTCTACGATCCATGAACTTCCGTTTCATTTGCAGCACACTAATGTTGTCACTTAGTTTTCTCCTGAATGAAAATTAACAAAAGTAAATGTTAATCTTAGGCATTACTGAACTGAACATTTTCTCGTAATGTTTACTTCTTGATGTGGCTTTTGAGTGTTATGTCACGATACGTCCATTAACTGGGATAGTCATCCTATATTTTTCTAATCAACCGAAAAGCCTGCCATGGATGAACAATCAATTACTCTTTTGGTCAATATATTATTTTTATTAACTTACCTTTTGACGTTGTCCTCTGTGTATCGATATTGACTGTACCCAAAACGCTTATTAAACGCTGTCGCATATGTTGAGAAAGGTACCGCACCGGTTATTAGTAAAGCTGACATTTCTTTCATGATATTCATGTCAAATGCAGTCTCTTCTGATGATAACAGATATTCGTGTTTGTCCAATGCATCGGAAACATAATGTTTTGCGCCATTTTTGGTCCAAAATCCAAAATGCTCATATACTTTACAGTTTCTGCAAAATTTTGTACCACGACTTCCTACTAATAACGTTCCATACAGCAGATGATAAATTATCACAGGATGTGTTTTTTTGTCCACCACAAGCTTTTTTTGACATTGTCTACAGTGTTCTTGATCACTTACAAGAAACCCTCCTGTTGGAAAGTTAGAAGTTATACCATAGTCGTGTAGATCCTTTAAACCTCCAATGTTACGTAATACGTCTGGGTAAATAATATAAAAATTAGGTAAACCTAATAGCGGAGCTCCGATTTAATGAAATGAATTATTTATTCAATCATTCATTCTTTCATTTGTTCATTCACTACGAATTATCAAATTCTTGATCAATTTTTTTTTGCTATGTTATTTTTTTTTCATGATCAAATAATGATATAAGCAATTGAAATACACAAAGCTTTATGCATGCCACAACATTTTATTATACGCAAAAATGCGAAAAATATGTTGTTATACATGGTAAAAATAGCACTTGTCAATTAAAATTGATTGTCCAATGAGAAGTTAGAAAAGCATTAACATGGCTTCTTTGAGTTGTAAACAAATCCCCTCGCGCCTCTCGCTTTACGCTCTTTCACGTTTGAAAAAAACATGTTATCACAATCGACAAAAATTTCACTTTTCTGGTGAAATGTGTAATGAATTACTTATTGGTAATCTAGCTATCTAAAACGGCTGTGAATTTTTAATTATCAAATGTGAATACTGCGTAACTCGTTAAAAAATAGCTAGTGTGAAGTTTTGAAATTTTAACTTGCAGATGAGTACAATCACGAATTCATACAAGCGTTTTATTTTCAATAACAAATCAAAGAATTACAAGAATCAAATTAAAAAAAACACACACACATAAAGATATCGACGATGGATTAATATCTTACAAAAACTAGTAAATATAATTATTGCAAACTGCTTTCATGTGGATGTTAAGAAAAGAAATTCAGATCATCAAAAAATGTAAACATACCGGTGACACGTTTCTTGTCCTGTACTGTCACTTTTCCACTGAACTTTTTGTCCTCAGTTCTGTTTACAATAGGCTTGTTCATGTTTTTAGAACTTTAAAAGTGGCAATCTGATTACAATAAGCTTGTTCATGTTTTCAGAATTTTAAAAGTGAAGAAAACATTTTCACCGCCTCTAAAAAGTTTACACAGTTCAACAGAACGGCCGGCGTAGTATGGCTAGCTCGAGTTGCTCGATCACACATTGTGCTAAATTTGCATTTCCATCCACTCCCTGAACTGGAAGTTGTACTTTTATACATCGTGTATGAAAAGTTATTTTTTGTTTTGAATAGTTGATAAATCTGCATTGATCCTAAAGCTCTCCGTGTTCTGAATTGCCCGTAAAAATTGATGAATGAACAGAGTGAAGTCATCTTCGTGATCGCGTGTTCATTTTGCTTTTCACCTCTTTTGAATATAATGGCCGCAAATGCACGTTTTTTATGAAATTTTGGTCGCCGTCGATTTTACTTCTAAGAGTAGATTAGTCGATGAGTAATGATTGGAAAACGACACGAATAATCCACGGACCCGAAGAATACATCCGTGTTTACCAGGATCTTGCAAACTCGCCAAATAAACTCTTCCAGAAAATATAACTTGTAAAATGACTTCACATTAATTTTGACTAGTTAAAAACATCGGCATGGGACTTGTCGGTGTAAATATTTTGAAGCTTTTCTTCGTTGAATCGTAGTTCTTTTTCTTTTTGCAAATTCGGCGTACGCGTCTTTGTTTCTCTTTCTCAGTCAAAACTCTTTTAGCCGGCAGCTTAGCTTGACTATTTTCTTGTTTTTTTTTTTGTTGTCCATTTTAGAAATACATTTGTAGAAAGTTTCCGTCAGTAAACTGTAAAAAATTGATTGTGAATTTTGATGTGTGGAGATCAGTAAATTTTGTCAAAGTTTTGGCGGCCACTAAAAATGGTCAGCGACCTCGCGCTTAAGGGGCACGGACGCCGGACGTATGTATGTATGTACGTATTACGGACGCGCGGGCTTCCTGTGTCGGTCGACGAAAACTCTGCTCGATGGGTTACCATATTTTCTTAATTATGGTGCTCCGCTGGCGCGGGCTTTGGGCCCGCGCGGAGCTCCGCTATTAACGAAGCTTTTAACTTCAGCACAGAAGGTAGAGACATCTTTCTCAACTTGCTTTTCATCCAACGCCGGTATTTGAAGTACTGGTTCTCCATATACAAATCTTTTCAGTACATAGCACAACTTCTTCACAATAAATAACTTTGAGCCGAAAATATTCAATACTAATAAAAGTCTTCCTAAAAATGTATAATTTGATAAAAATTTCATGTTGCTGTAACTACTCCAATCACCTTTCCACAATATATAATGTTACGCTGATGAATTGGCATTTATGCACTTTCTAATTATGCTAATTATATAGTCTTTAGTTATTGACCTATTACCTTCACTTTTATGAAACATGGGTCTCATCGTCATACATTTTCTCAATATACAAATACAAAAATTTCAAAATAAATGTTACTTTTCTATTTCCTTCGTCTTTATAATTTTTTTATTATAGACCTACACGCATTCGCTTGATTGGCTCAAAATTAAAACAATAGATTCACTCAAGGTGGGGGAAACTTGGTTCTTCTATGAATCTGCACACTCCATTCTATTGTTGTGCGTCAATTCAAGCGTATGAGCGGGATACTTCACGATACTTCACACTTTTTTTTGTTGAATGCCGATGTACCTCAAATTCAATTTTAATTTGCATCAATATATTTATTAACACAATATAACACAAGGTATAATTATTTTTTCCAAATGCAATGAACCCGGAAGGACTGATCTTGTTTTAATGCTATCCTTAAACGGCTTACAGTACAGTTAAGATAAGCCGGTTGTTAAGCGTTTGAATAATAAAAAACTAACGGCATGATTACTAGTGTTAATGATTACTGTCCTATTAAACATCACCCAGTAATTGAACTAACATTAAATCATCAAACTCTTTCATAACAAGTAATATATTTTACTGTGGATTTTACTTTACTATTATCCCAAAGCATCAATAAACATGGTAGAACTTGTAAGAGGGGCGGAGCGACAGGATATAAACGAATGACACTAAATGCATGCATAAAATGTCGACACGAGTAGATTCGATTTGTGAAGGCCTTTCACGATTCGTACGAATCGTATCGATTCGTACGGATCGAGAGGGGTCTTTGGCTTGGTGGTTCATGCTAAATTTTCTAAGTCTGTAGAAAACCACAGGAACCCCGATTCATGGATCGACACGAGTAGATTCGATTCGTGAAGTCCTTTCACGATTCGTACGAATCGTATCGATTCGTACGGATCGAGAGGGGTCTTTGGCTTGGTGGTTCATGCTAAATTTTCTAAGTCTGTAGAAACCACAGGAACCCCGATTCACGGATCGACACGAGTAGATTCGATTCGTGAAGGCCTTTCACGTTTCGTACGGATCGAGAGGGGTCTTTGGCTTGGTGGTTCATGCTAAATTTTCTAAGTCTGTAGAAAACCACAGGAACCCCGATTCACGGATCGACACGAGTAGATTCGATTCGTGAAGGCCTTTCACGATTCGTACGAATCGTATCGATTCGTACGGATCGAGAGGGGTCTTTGGCTTGGTGTTTCATGCTAAATTTTCTAAGTCTGTAGAAAACCAAAGGAACCCCGATTCACGGATCGACACGAGTAGATACGATTCGTGAAGGCCTTTCACGATTCGTATGAATCGTATCGATTCGTACGGATCGAGAGGGGTCTTTGCCTTGGTGGTTCATGCTAAATTTTTCTAAGTCTGTAGAAAACCACAGGAACCCCGATTCACGGATCGACATGAGTAGATACGATTCGTGAAGGCCTTTCACGATTCGTACGAATCGAATCGATTCGTACGGATCGAGAGGGGTCTTTGGCTTGGTGGTTCATGCTAAATTTTCTAAGTCTGTAGAAAACCACAGGAACCCCGATTCACGGATCGACACGAGTAGATACGATTCGTGAAGGCCTCTCACGATTCGTACGAATCGTATCGATTCGTACGGATCGAGAGGGTTCTTTGGCTTGGTGGTTCATTCTAAGGCTGTAGAAAACCACAGGAACCCCGATTCACGGATCGACACGAGTAAATTCGATTCGTGAAGGCCTTTCACGATTCGTACGAATCGTATCGATTCGTACGGATCGAGAGGGGTGTTTGGTTTGGTGGTTCATGCTAAATTTTGTAAGTCTGTAGATAAACACAGGAATCCCGATTCTCCAATACTATCGATTTTTCTATATCATTTACATATTCAGTTTACATTTGTTGCAAATTATAATTTATTCGTCCAATTAGCATATACATGAATACAAATGAGTTTTACCAATCGACATAGAAATTCACGCATCGACACGAATCGTATTGATTCGTGTGTATTGGACAACCATCTGGGAGGGGAGAAGGGATTTAGGGCGAGGAGGGGGATTGGGGGCTAGGGAAAGAAAAGGGAGAGCCTGCACGCAAGCCCTATGTTTTTGTGTCTACGCCTACCTGGCACTTTCACCGGATGTAAACAAACGCTTCGCACTTTGACGTGTTGAAAATGCGCGTTTTACATCCGATACAATTTCAACAGCTAAAGTACTGAGTTTGAAAAAAACTTTATTCTTTAAACTTTTGTTTGATAAAAGTTTTGCCAGTTGAAAGATGTTGATGATTAAAATTTTTTATTGATTGCATTCAAAATCCAGCAAACAAAGAATGAATGGTTCATTGGGCAAATAATTTCTGGAGAGAACAAATCACGCAACAGTGAACACAATGGTTAATTATAAGCAAAGTCGAGTTTGACCTCTATATTATTTGTTATTATTTCTTAGTTCTACAAAACACAGTTAGACTTAATAGATGATTAAACTAATTGAAAATATTAATGACTATATTTATAACTTTTTAACGAAGCCAACAAATCTTCAAGCAAATGACCGATAATAACTTACACAACAAAGCAGTAGCTGCTGATGTAGTTTAAGGCCACTGCCTATAGTTTCCAAACGGTCGACCATACCTAATTCAAATGACTGTAGCTCGCACAAAAACCAAGCCACAGTTTTGAGTATTTGCTCAGTTATTATAGAAAGGTTCAAGTTTTTAATGATGTATTTTTTGTTTACATAAGTGTTACCAAGGCAACGGAACAATGGTGTCACAAGGTTTACGTTTTGCTCATTTTACGCGCTTTTCGATCTAAACTTTTAAAACCACACCCATGACGGTATTTTTCAAGTAATTGCCTCAAAGTATAGGGAGTTAGAAAAAATTGTATCAAGCCGATTTTGAGTTATTAGAGACGACTTTTTTTAACCCCTAAAATTCATAGTTGTTTGTTAGTGTTGCGATAACTTTAAGAAGAAGACACTTTTGCCACTGTAATACCGCCCAAATATTGATCAAATATCAGGCTACCTTCCTGTAAAATTTCAGGTTATATAGTGCAACAGATCTTAGTCAGTAATTATCGAAGTAAACATAACTTTGAGCATTTTTTTTCGCAAAATGTCTAAAAATTACGTTTACCGCTCGGAAATAAAACATAGTCGATAACTTTTTTTTAACTTTTGTCAGTCAATTTTAACTATGTTTTCAAGATGCTCCCCGAATTCCAATTTGATTGACGTTTTCTAACATGCTCAAAACAAAATTCAAAGTTGAACCACGTCTTCCATATATCGCCCTCTCAGGGGTCATCAAGCCATCGAGCGATTCTTTTGTACAGCGGTCGCGCGCGCTAAAATAGGCAAGATGGCTGCCATGTTGATGAAGGGGGATTATGTAAACACAGTGCAAACAACGACATTTTTGATGGAAAAAACACGCTTTATGTGTCAATACAAACTTAAATATAGCTCTACAGTAGGAAAAGATGTTTTTAGAAGATGTTTTTCCGTCCAAAAGCCGAAATTCAGGGCGAATTTTAGGTAAGAATGAAAGCTTTTGAAATTAATATTCGATCGATAATTTTGTTGTCAATTGTATTTTTTTGATTTCTCAAACAGATCTAATAACACATCTATTTTATCTTGTTTCAGATACCTATAAAGTGTGATTGAAAAGTTCATTAGAGGTTTGTTTCTACAGTCATAGTTGTAAACAGAAAGTTGTTGTTTTCTGCTCTTGCTGTCTTACTACAATAGCTTATTAAGCATGTCAAAAAGATTTTATGTGAATAAAGACTTAACTCCTACAATTAACTTATTTGTTGTTGCATTAATATTTGTACAGGAATAAATTGTGAAAGAATTTGTGAAGGCACTGCTTTTTTCTAGAATCATACAGTTATTTAATTAAAGGCACACATGTGACATTTTGTCCTTCTAATATTACTCAAATAGAAACACAGACGCAGTTCATTCTTGTATATATCTAGTTTTCATCTCTTCATTGTTCAAATGTGGTTTGCAACACCATAATTTACATTCTGGATCCTTAGTCGGAGTAATTAAAAAACAACTGTATATATTATGGGACTATGCATATGTGCTGTTTATGATAATTCAACTTCATTTATAATGATTGCCTGATTTGATCAAAGAAACCATGCATAATAATCATTACATTGATTACAATGTCTCCATCTTGGTCTATTGATTTTATCTTTAATTCTAATCCTGTATGTTGTCATGAAGATTATTGATTGTATATGTCAAGGTTTTTTTACTCAGTGGTGTGAATTGATTTTTCAAGAAACCAGGTCATATATTGTGTATCAACATTGTACTAAGTTTTGTGTTTTAGTTTTAAAGTAATTTCAATTTGTAAGTACTAAAATTCAATTTTGAGCTTAAGTTTTTTTGTAAAAAAAATCTAAAGTCACAGACATTACTAAAGTATTATCATCAACAGAAGTAGTTATCAACATATGAAATTTGTTGTCCTTATAAATTACAGATATATGGTTTGCAATACTATAATTCACATTCCAGATTGTTTGTGTTATGATAATTCAACTTCATTTATAATAATAGACTGTTTTTATCAAAGAAACCAGTATGCATGCATAATAATTATCAATTTGATTTGTTTTATAATTGCACAAGGTTTTTAAATTCTGACATTCAGATAGTTGTTTGTGAGGTTGTTATGTTTATTTATTATATACAAGCTGAAGAATTCAATAATAAAAGTGGCCTATTGATTTTATCTTCATTTTTAATCCTACAGGTTGTCCTTAGTCAAGTATTGATTATAAAGGCATTGTTAATTTCACCACTAAGTTGTGTGATTTCGGATTTTTCTTAATGGAAACAGCTCGTGTAGTGTGTATCCACAAGGTATATTATTTCAAAAAATGACACCACCAGCTTTCATTTGCTTGGTTGCAACTGATTATAATACAATATCAGTTTTAACTTTATTATCAATAGTGGATTTGCTATACAACAAACAATACACAATCAGCAAACATGTTCTGTAAAAGCCGTTCATATTATATGTATTATGCTCCTTTGATTGTAATTTTTGCTGCACAAGTGAGGTCACAATAATTGAGTCATTGTCAAAAGAAAATACTCCTCTATTTTTGTGTCTTGGCGTGTGAGCATCATTTATATTATTATTAAATAAACTTTTTTCTTTCCCAGTCATATGAAAATCACTGTAATGCAATTGAATTTGTCAATGAATTTCTTCCCTTGTGTAAAAACATAATTACTTTTCCCAACTTCAAATTGATTATTATTGAGTGTCAAAAGAATTTGATAGCTTGTGTTCCATGTACATAAACTTGTGACAACCATGGCACATCCTATGCCCATGTTTGATATAATCATGCAATTCATTTCAATTATTTCATATTGATTATTATTGCTTTTGAAGCCCGGGGGGGGAGGGTACTACCCTATATCGACTATACGGGGATGATCCGCTGAACAGGATATGGTTTTTCGACCTTGGTGTCATGAACAGGGTATCTAATTCTACTCTGTTTCCGATTTAATCCAAATTTTCTGTCATAATCAGGGCCCAAAAAATGAGAGAAATTAGTTTGCATTCATGAAATCGGCAGGAATAAGATCGTTGACTTTAAAAAAAGATAAGAGCAGCACGTGTGTCTGAATTGATATATTTGTACAAATCATAGAATGTTCGTAAGCAATTGCAATTTGTCATAAACAGGGTATGAAAGTTACGTATTTTTTGTCATAAACAGGGTAACCCCTACAAGATCCCAGCGGAACACCCCTACCCAGATCTGAAGGGAGTACCACCCCCCCCCCCTCCCTCCCTCGGGTTTTGAAGACAGCTAGACAGTCCCTGTGCTGGCAAACAACAACAGGCAAATTATATAGGGATACATTATCTTTAGAAACAAACAAATTGTAATGCTACCAGCTAGAAACATTTTGTTCTTTAAGAAACTAAATTGAATTACTGCCAATTTACTGACTGGTTGGCATATGAAGGCTAACATAAGCTGAAGTACCACTATTTGAATGACCATGCAGTGCAATAACTTCACACCAAACCTCAAAAGCAAAATTACAAATAATTAAACAATGAAACAGGCAAGCAAACAGAAAGGGAAATAAAAGACAAACAAAAAATGGATAGACAGGCAATCAGACAAGCAAACCCACAAAGACAAATATAGACAGTCAAACATACAAACAAACTAAAATAGCAAGATAAAAATTGACAGACATAAAAACAACATAAACACACAAAAAAAACAAGCACACATACACATAGATGAACAGAAAATAAAATTGCCATGTTTGATGACTTGTCTATCCTACAGGACCACACAATTCTATTTCATTTAAGTAAAAATGAAAATAAATTATGCAAAAATGCTGAACAGTCTGGACACTGACCAATCGTTTTTATCACAAGTTATGTCAGTTATGCATGATGTAAACAAACAAAAACAGACATTTCACAGTACTTTCTCAAAGCACTTGGACAAATTTCAACAAAACATAAACAAGATACCTAGATTTTAACTCCTATATTTCGTTGATTGTCTCTCGGAAATAGCTCTTTCTTCCTTGTTTGAGTTTCTTCTTTGTAGTTGTGAAATGCATCAGTCATTGAGAACCTCGTCCATGAAATTATTTCTACAACTTCTTGCACACGGTCCTTTGTGATGCTGTCAGTTTAAAGACCATTCCTCCATCGAATATTCACAAAAATCAACGATTTTCGAGTCAAAAAAATCGCGCATCAAGGACGAAAATCAAAAAATTAAAAAGAACACGTTTTGACTTGGTCATCTGACATCGCCTTGAGCTATTGCTTGCCAACGAAAAAAAAAATACAGAAAAAATTAAAACAAGGCTCAAAATTTGCCCTTTAGAAAGAAAAACTAAATTTGCAAAAATCTGCACAATCGAAATATCGAGAAATCCATTTTTTTTCTCGAAAAAATGCCAAACTTGGTACCAACATGTAGCACAATTCAAGCCCTTTCCATCCATTCTAATCAATAAAGCGGCGTTTACACGAGCAATTTTTCCTTGACAATTTTTCCTTGACAAAAATTGCTCGTGTAGATGGAGTAAAATGGACAATTTTCCCTTGACAAGGAAAAGCGGGCGTGCTGGCTTTTCCTTGACAAGGAAAACTTGTCAAGGATAAAATTTGTTCGTGTAGACGGACAACAAGGAAAATGTGGCAAGGAATATTCATGTGATTAGTTTCCAGTTTCTTCGCACGATCAGTCTCCAAATCAAAACAAAACGGCGGCTAAAGCAAAATTAATCTGGAGCGATAAATATGTTTATATTTTGTTGGATTTACTCCAATCCAGACAGAGTCTTTGGAATACGAAACATGAATCATATCGCAACCGCAGTATAAAAAAAGGGAGTAGGATCATCTGACACCCAAGGACGGACCCACCATCTGCACTTCCGAAATTCGCAATGGTGCATAAGCAAAAGCGCCCCTAGTCCACATGCAGCAAGCCTTCTTCGATCTCTATTTTTCACTTGCATATACGCCATTTTTTTTGTTTGCTCATCAACAGACTGAAATTATGTTAGTACTCCACTGATTGCAATGCATCGCGGGCATAACCTAAGCTTGTCAAGGAAAACGTGTTCATCATCTACACGAGCAAGGAAACCTTGTTAATAAAAAATGGTCAAGGAAAAGTTGTTGATCGTCTACACGAGCGATGACAGTGTCAAAGAAAAATTGTCAAGGAAAAATTGCCCGTGTAAACGCCGCTTAACTGATCGGACTCAATGCGATGAGTACACAAGCTTCTAAAAATAGGTCGTTAGGCCATCGTTAGAATAGTACCCAGTCCCTCAAAATCTACAGCGCGTCCAATATGGCGGACGGCACGATTGAGTTGGATCTTGCGTGACGTAAGTATTGCATTCTATTGGCTCATTTTTCATACAGGTCAAACCGGTTTTAGCAGCTCACACAAACGCGCCGTCTTAGCCGAATATCCACTGTTATTTTCTCGACTGTTTTTGACTGTATTTTGAGGGGGAAAAGGGGAGAAAGTTAACAAAACAAAGGAAAGAATAGCTACCGTTTAGAAACTTTGATGCAGTAACAAAGTAAATGTTGTGTCTAGAACTTGCAGTGATTGCAATTGGCCGGTTTCATATTGAAAAATGGACTGTGTTCTAGTTGAGAAAAATACAAATTATTGAAACCATTCCTCATATTTCTATCAATAATAATTTGAGACCATATTTGAAGAGAACATGTTAAATGGAATAAATGATGAAAGTGTGGTGATATTTGGATAAATACAGATAAATGTATTGGAACATGAATATTACAAGAAATGTATGTAGTGGAGGAACAGTATCCTTCCAAAACATTTTTCCTTCATAAATTCAATGTAACTAAAAAAACATCTAGCAAATTAACTAAAATAGCATAGTAATGATGTTTATCTTTGTATTTTCGTTATGTGAAGATGTTTATGGGTGAATCATGCTTAGGTTTTGAAGACTAGAACCCAGTCTCTTTTTCAATATGAAACCGGCGAATGCTTTTGTTACCATTCTTGGATCGAAGCTGCCTGCATCATTTACCTTTACACCTCTACTATAAAGGACATATTGCAGTTCTTCCACTGAAGGATTACATTTTGTTGTATTAGGGTAATATTTCATTTTTATCACCTTTTCGACATTTTCGTTGTTATCTTATTAACAGAAAAATCGAAAGCGTTTTCTGTGGGAAATGTTCAAAATAAATTAAGTTTGCCTTGTAGAAATTTTATAGATGAAAACCTGTCAAACTGGTATAGACAGCGAAAAATATCGCGGTATATTTTTACTCGACCCAGTCTTACTCACGCGTTATTTTCTACAAGTTGGAAAATAATGAATATTACTTATCAAATGTCTAAATTAAAGCTGCTATTTTAGATTTAAAATTTTGACATTAGATGTAATTTGGTCGAGATATTTCAAGCTTAACCGTATGCAATTCAGGACGAAGCCTTCACGGTGATTTTGCATTGTTCCTGTTTTGTTCCATGTTCATGAATTATTGATATGATGTGTTGTTCAATGTTCAAAGGGGCAACACGTTTTGTTCGTATTGTAAGAACACCATTCTCTGCTATCAGTGTTTGTCTCGTGTGTATTTCCTGATGAAGAAAATGTGAGACTGCCAAATGAAGATGCTTTTCCTATCGCGCATGTACTCCGGTCATCCATCCTAAAATCTTATTTCCACTGTCAAACCGGTTATCAAACTGGTTGTGTGTATCAGTTGTGGACAGCGAGATATTAAATAGAGCATCTCAGGTTGGCAAAATATTTCAAGTTTCCTCCTCAGGAATAACAAACGAGAGAAACTATGATAGCAGGGAAAGACTCCTAAAGTATTATCAACAAAATTTAGCCGGCTTGATCATTTACGCCTACCATTAAAAAATGTCATTTACAACAAAGCTTGCATGATGAGACCAAGTGTATAAACTGGAGAGTTATTTATCTTTCAGCATTACAAATGCTCATTTACAAATGAAATCTTTACATTTGCTAGGTGAAAAATTTAACGAGTTTGAAGACAGCACAGCTGGAGCCAAACTTGAGCGGTCACTATGTCGGTCAGCAGGCAAAAAGTGGGAAGTCAACCAAAGTAATGAAAACTTACTCTACACTCAGTCTGTAGCAAGAGAAATGGCAAAAGTATTGTCTGAAGGAATGATACAAGAGAGTGAAGTAGAACAAAACCCAATACAAACAATGGAAGAACCTGGTATATCAGGAGAAGACTTGGAAAGACCACTACCAGTTTCTGATGAAAGATTACAACACAAACAGAGAGAGACTAAAGATCAAGTAGACACAGACGGTAATGATCACGCTGAAGAACCCTTCCATCAACCCAACAATCCTCACCAACTGTCAGATGATGTTGTTAACCATATAGAAAAATGTTTAGACAATCCAGATGTTGTACAGCAAATGGAAAAAGACCTATTCTTTGAGACAATGGATTTTGCAGGGCAGCCGATCTATAGTGTCACTCACCCAGTCTTTCTCCCTCCAAAAGGAATATATCTACTGGTTCATAGTTTGGAAGATGACTTGCATGCTGTGTCGAAAGCCTGGGAAAGACAGGGATGCACAAAAACAAGGGTTGACAAACAAAACCCAATGACAAATCTGGACCATTTGAAGTTCTGGTTATCTTTGGTCACTGCAAATGCCACACAGGAAGGAGCTTCTCCTGTTTTTCTCGTCTGCACGCACGCAGACGAAGTTACAGAGGGAAAGGCCAAGCAAACATCGATTGCGATTATTGGAGATCTCCATAAATCAGGGTTTGAACGAGGAAAGCACTTTGAACGTGGGACATACGCTGTTGACAACACGAAATCAGGAAGCGATCTTTCCGAGGATGACGACTTGAAAACACTTAAAGCAGACTTACATAAAAAAGCTGAGTGTCTGCCACAGTTGAAAGAGTACATTCCTGTGCGCTGGTTGCTTTTTGAGCAAAAGCTTAAAACCCTTGTTCGAATGGAAAAGAAAAAAGTGATGACACTGGAAGAGGCAAAGCGCATTGGTTTGCAATGTGACATCTCAAATGATGAGCTTGAGACATTGTTAAACTACCTGCATGACCTGAAAGTAATAATACACTTCCCAGACACCAACTCAATCATCATCGATACGCAATGGCTACTTGATATGTTTGCTAAAGTGATTACTGTTAAACCAATTAATGAAATAGAAGAGTTTGAGGATCAATGGCTGAAACTAGAGGAAGAAGGAGTGGTGGACGTGGAGTTTCTGAGACACTTGTGGAGGGATCTCATAGAGAATGACACCTCAGTTGATCTTGAATCCTTGATCAACATCATGGAGAGGTTCTCTCTTATTTGCCGTCAGCCGGATGGCAACTCGTTCCTTGTGCCTGCTATGTTGTTCCACGATAATGTCAAAGAGTTGAATGATTTAATGAAACAGAGCGGAAAAACCTCTCCACTGGTAGTCAGATTTGAGAAATCTCATCTGCCTTTTGGCTTATTTCCTCGGCTTTTAGTTGAAGTTGGAAAGAATTCAAAATGGGAGATGACCAAACAACCCTACCTTTCTGCAAATTTTGCCAGGTATGATAGTTAATTTGTTCTTAGGAAAATGACAAGTTTTTTTAATTCCAAACATATTTAGGCATGACCGCCATCAGTCGATGTTGATGTTAATTTACAATTAAGATCTAGATTTTGTATTGAATAGGGTTTGTTTGTTCAAATTCAATCAATATTCAAAAACAAGAAATTACTTTTAGCAACGCTTTATGTGTTGTCTAAACAAAAAAACAGTAAATATGCCATTACCAATATGAACTTTGATAGTTTCGATACATTTTCCATCCAAAACTATAAAGAAAGTGTATTAAATCTCAAAAATTGCAACAAAATGTGCAAGTCTTCGTTGCCCCAATATGGAAAAATCAGTGAACCTTACTGGTAGTGATGAATAAATATTGGTTATCCTGGGAGACATCCTCCGGCACTGTGTATGTATTGTTGTTGTTTGTTTGTTTGTTTTTTCTTTCATTTGACATTTGCTATTTTATTTTGAGCTCTGGTACATGAGTATAAAATGATTTTCATAAATCAATTTCAACTGTGATTTTGTAGTAATATAAGTGAAAGTAAGTGTAAATCGATTGCAAGCTAGTGTTTCAAGGATTTATGAAAATGACTCTTGTCCCACGGCCAGTTGATAGGAGAGGCATCAATGTCATCTCCATTGACTCTGAATGGTTCTTATTCCAGGTTTTATCTAAAGTTCAAGGATGACGATATAAAATTCAAGGATGGCGATATAAAGTTGAAGGATGACGTTTTAAACCTCGTGTTAGTGTCTGATATTACAACAATTACCGTGGCTCTTTTTCATGACGACAGCCAGACTTGTCCAGACGACATGTTCAAGTCCATATTGTCATTTCTTCGTGAAACTCTGAAAAAAATGGTTAAGACCTTCTCCTGGATGAAATCCTTGAAATTTGACTTCTGTATTCGCTGTCCTATTTGTCTTCGCTCGACAAAAGATGCTAGTGTTGGTGGTGATGAAGCAAGTGGTGGATCTCCCGTAGCACAGGAAACCATCCCACAATACCGCTACCGGGATTCCTTTATCCATCTAAAACCGGAGAAAGACCTATTGATGCCCACGCCACGTTGCGAAAAGAACCCTACAAAACCCAATGTTATTGCAGCAAATGAATTCTCTCACTGGTTTGTAACTTTGAGAGACAAGGTAAGTTTGTAGCCGCCTATACTTGCGATTGATGTGTGTAGGAAATTTGTAGCAGTAATCTAATTATAAGTTATTGTGGCTATACAATATTGAAATGCATTTAATCTCTGCTTGGCACTTATTTCCATTGAAAAAGCTCTGTACTATTGTTCTTTTTTATATTTTGTATTTTATTTTAGTGTGAGAATGACGAAGACATCGACAAAGAAACGCCTCAAGCAACCAGTTCCAGCAATAAGGAAGGTTGGTTTCTCTGTTAATTGTTAGAAACACGTACTGCCAGAAAGATGTCAGCCGTATTCAAAAAGTATTACGAAGTGATGATTTACTGCATGTTTGATTGCTTGTTTACGCTCTGTGGAATTTGTGTTCACTAAATTATATGTTTCCAATCTCTGGTCAATCAAACGTGCAGGGATGTTCTGTAAAAGGATATTTTTTGGTTTATTAAGTTGTTGTAGGTTCACGTTGTTTAACCATCTCATCGCCTGTCGTTCCAATGGAAGAAGCAACTAAATTAGCAAAGGTAGTAGCAAGAGGATATGGTTTGCCCGAAGTCAGTTTACAGGACCCTCCTGATGACATCCGACGACACTGCAGAGAAAAATGTAAAGAGTTACGTGCTTTACACCAGGTTAATTTGTTGGAAGGACTAAGAAATGAGCTACCATACGGTATGACAGGTATGTTAAGATGTAAGATAGAATATTGTTTTACAGCAACGTAGTTGAGGTGTAATAAAAGTACAGAAATAGTTACATTACAATAGTTCCAGTTAAATTACGATAGTTACATTACAATAGTTCCAGTTAAATTACGATAGTTACAGCTACATTTCCATAGTTACATTACAAATAGTTAATGTTAGTTATGGGCAGGAAATTCAATAAGCAGATAGACTCTGGTGGATGGTAACTGTACCATTTATTTAATGTTTATGTATACAATGTTTATTTAATGTATATGTATACAATGTTTATTTAATGTTTATGTATACAATGTTTATTTAATGTTTATGTAGGCCCATGTCGCTATGATTACAACACGTTAGTCAAAAACATGCCCCATCAAGCAAAACAGAAGTTAACTAGAGCCTTAACAGGTATGGAAATTTACAGCTTTAAAACTCTTGTATTCGAAAAAAGAAGACAAAAGTTGATTTTTTTACTAATAGTGCATTGCATTTCTAACCCTAACCGTCACAAAATTTTACCAGAAGAGATAATTGCTCTTTTAACCATGTAAGCACTTGATTCGAAAAACTGATATGTAATTGTAATAGGAATAGTAGGAGTCACATTATATATTTCAGTCTCAGAACTTGGGATCTTTTAGAGAAACCCCCGAGAGAATATGAGAATAAAATTTAATAGCAGCTGTTCTAGGTGATTGTGGGGCTGGTGAAATAGCAGACTGATACCTTTAACTTCTCCACGCAATTATACGTTTTGTATATGTACAATATGAGCGGGAGATGTTCATCAAGTACCCCCTCCCCCACCCTGGGCTATAGATCAGACTGGACTTTTGTATTTTACTTATCAAATGTCTAGATTAATGCTGCTCTTTAAGATTTGAAATTAGATGTAATTTGCAAATCAGAATGAACATTGTATCAGGGTTTTACAGATCCTATCATCCTATTATTCTACGGTCATAGATTTAAAATAAATTCATAACATATACTCCTGAGCGGCTCAACATTGTTGTAACGTTTTTGGGCTTGCTGTTGTAATAGCCTCATTTTCATGTAAGACCTCGTGGTCATTTGGATTGGAATAAAACATGGCGGACGATTGCCGGATTGGAGTGATTTGGTGCCGTAAAAATCGTTTTTCACAACTTTTGTCGCAGCTCAATCACTAATTAAAGAACTTGACTAACCACAAACAATATACTTTGAAGGAGCTTTTCGCTCCTTTCGTTTTCTCGTCCACAGTTCCCTAAAGAGTCAACGGACATCCAACCATAATCATACTACTAATCATGGCATTTTACTCTTACATAGGACGTAAGGAAGCATGGATGGCTTTTGCTAGAGAACAAGTCAACTTAGATGAAGATGACAAAGAATATTTTGCAACATTTCCAAATCCAGTTTTCGAGATCCTGAATGAACACTGTGGAGACTGGAATATAGAGCGTCTTTATAATGCTCTAAGTGATATTGAGGCTGGTGATTTAGCAGACCGCTACCTTTAAAGGTTTGTTTTCCAGTATAACAACAATTTCCATTTTTCAGGCTGAATGTGTTCTTATTTAAATGGTATCTATTTGACCGAATTTGAGCCTGGGTGTTCTTAAAACAGGTGTAATTCTTTACTGTAAGTTCTTTAGCACTGATAGCCATCTCTTTTCCCTGACAACCTTTATTGACAAATGTTTATTCAATACATATTATGATAGCTAGATATACCTCGAAATATTAAAAACATACCTAGCGGTATTTGAAAGAACGTTATCAGAGAGAATGCTAATTACTTGTAGTTAAAACAAAAATTAAGGCACCAAAACGTGATAAACTAACTATTTTAGCATCATCTTAAGAAAACTGTCATTCGCATCCATAACCCGATTTGGTAATCTAACCTTATTTGAAAGTGACAATGGACTCTTTT
Source organism: Diadumene lineata (assembly GCA_918843875.1). Taxonomy (NCBI): domain Eukaryota; kingdom Metazoa; phylum Cnidaria; class Anthozoa; order Actiniaria; family Diadumenidae; genus Diadumene; species Diadumene lineata. Next base: position 3,012,747 of record OU974072.1, on the reverse strand, counting down.
TTGGTGATTTTCTAATGTTTACGACCAAAATTCTCGACAAAATTTAATGAAAACTTAGATTACAGTGAACACGTTTGCCAAACAGGCAGCCATTTTGAATTTGGCTTAGAAGGAAACCCAAAAAATGAAAACTACCCCAACGAAAGACAGTAATAATTGTTTGATATGCAAAACGTGGTTAGACAATTTAATTGTGAATATTTGTTGCACTTACCACAACATTTTAGTGGAGACATTTCGCTATTGGCATCCGGTAGTCTCTTCGACGGCGTTTTTTGAGATGAGGGTATGCGTGTTTTTGCAATGCACGCGTTTGCAAGAACGTTGTAGTGTACATTTATACAAATATCTAATGAGGTACAAAACGCAAAAAAAAAACACATTTGCACACGAAACGCACTTTTTTCTAGTCTGTACGATGTAATAGACAGGAAAAATATATTTTGACAACGTTCTTGCAAACGAGGCAATTATTTGATATGCATAATGTCGAGCCTCAGGAGAGACAATTGTACATCCCATGCAGATCGGGCACGAATATTATATATTACAAGTGTTTTATAGTGAAAGAAAATTGAAAATATGTTAATTTGATTTTGAGAAAATGAAGGTTAAGCTTTATGCAAATCAGGACGAGTCTGTATCCGATATACAGATGCTTTCGTGGGCCATGATTTCCATTGTTTTTGCATTATGAATTATTAATGAGTTTTACAAAGTAATATGCAATATTAACGGGAGATCTGTCTGGGGATTTAAAACCTCATATAGATCGGACGCTAATGTTGTGTATTACTTACGAATATAACAGACTGTAAGCCTTTTTTGACAAAGGTGTATACTCAATATACAGCTATTCTTGAAACGGTTGTCCAGTTGAAATACTGATTTAGCGAATAGCAAAGTCATTTGCATATCTCGTGATTTTTATTTTTTAAGAAATGGTGAGTCAGAATGTATAAAATAACTGCATCACATAATTATATGATATGTACAGCTTTGTAATTGAAACAAGAAAACTGAAAACTTGATATAGGAAAATAACATTGTTATTTGCTAAATCAGTATTTCAACTTGACACTTTTCAAGAATAGCTGTATATGATAGCTAAATATACCTTGGAACGTTAAAAACATACTAAAAAAGAGTATTGAAATGTAATGTATTGGATAAAGTATCATGTACGGTATATAGTTTGACTCTAATAGTAATATATAATATTAAATCAAAGACATCGTTATTGTTGATTAGAAAGAGTTATCAATAGAACATAAATGTAGAAATGAAATATATATTATATATAGAGAGAGATTTTTATTTTTTATATTTACTGCAGATTAGTTTTAAAATAAAGACATTTCAGTAACAAAATCTTTGTTTCGACTACGTAGAAATTACATAATATCCGAGCTTTCGGAGAATATCCTCCATCATCAGGGTTTGAAAAATAATAAATCGAGAGCGAGATGAATTCAAACTAAAAGAGCACTGAATTCATCTCGCTCTCGATTTATTATTTTTCAAACCCTGATGATGGAAGATATTCTCCGAAAGCTCGGATATTATGTATATTCTACGTAGTCGAAACAAAGATTTTGTTACTAATATGAAACCTACGTACAACAATTTACTTGAAAAGACATTTCAATTATCAACTGAGTTAATTGTTTAGCATGTATACTGGGATGTCCTTGATAAGATTTGACTCATATTATCAGTAGTAATATATAATTTTAAATCAAAGACATCGTTATTGTTGATAGATGTTTTGACAATTAGAAATAGTTAACAATAGAACATAAATGTAGAAATGGAATATATATTATATATATAGAGAGAGATTTATTTTTTATATTTACTGTACATTAGTTTTAAAATAAAGACATTTCAATTATCAGCCGAGTTAAATGTTTAGCATGTATACTGGGATGTGCTTGATAAGAAGTAGATTAGTATTTATATATCATTAATGATTTTCATATAAAAGGGCGTTGGTTAGTCCGTTGCAACAGCTAATAGTTACCGGATGGATGGGGTGGGTTGGTTCCATTTTGTAAATCCATTGCTTTGTTTTATTAGCTTTTTGTGAACATATCCCTTTCACGACTATATAACAATTTTAAGCCTTCATAAAGCTTATGCTCTCTTTGAGGGGGACATTGGGGAGTATCGAACACCGCAAAAAACCGATGGTGAACACCGCAAAACCGCTAAAAATTCAACAAAACACCGTCACCGCATTTTTTCATGAGTCACGTGCAAAAAAATCATTTTCGTTGGATTAAAATCGCAACTCCGAAAAATGTTTTAATTTCACCGTACACCGCACGTAAATTAACTTAAATATCGCACATCGCGAGGTTTTGCATCACCGCAATACCGCATTTTTTCAGCCTCGTTCACCGTAACACCGCACTAAAATAAGGACAACACCGCAACACCGCAAACCCCAATGTCCCCCTCCTCTTTGGATCTGCGGCTGTTCGAAATTCTTAACTGAACACATCAACACTTCTCAGCATCTGCAGCCATGGTCTCTAGTCGTGGACTATAGTTTTAATCTTATACATCGTATACAAAATCCCTGATCCTGGCTAACCCTTAATGGCCTTGATCCCAAAAACCAAAACTCATGATCTTCTATCCTGGATTGTTAAAAGCTCCCAAAATGACAGTGCATGCAAGACCTACACTTTTCTTGCTTGAGATCCCAGATCAGGGCTGGATCCAGGATTGTTTCCAGGATGGGGTGCATCATATCTTCAGGAGGGGGTGCACTTCCGTCAGTAAACATGAAATACTGAGGTTATTTTGGAAACTATTTGATAAACCAAGAACTCTAAATTCTTCCTGGAGGGGTTGTGAATTACCTGCAGATCCCTGTAGTTTTTCGTTCTTGGAGATTCCAGATCCATATACTCCTTGTTAGCATTAGGTGAATTAACCACCATCTCATGTGGATTAATTAACAACAGTGCTAACTCAACATGCAACTTTGTCATTCAACATTTTTCTCTTGTGCTGTGCTGTGCTGTGCTGTGCTGTGCTGTGCTGTGCTGTGCTGTGCTGTGCTGTGCTGTGCTGTGCTGTGCTGTGCTGTGCTGTGCTGTGCTGTGCTGTGCTGTGCTGTGCTGTGCTGTGCTGTGCTGTGCTGTGCTGTGCTGTGCTGTGCTGTGCTGTGCTGTGCTGTGCTGTGCTGTGCTGTGCTGTGCTGTGCTGTGCTGTGCTGTGCTGTGCTGTGCTGTGCTGTGCTGTGCTGTGCTGTGCTGTGCTGTGCTGTGCTGTGCTGTGCTGTGCTGTGCTGTGCTGTGCTGTGCTGTGCTGTGCTGTGCTGTGCTGTGCTGTGCTGTGCTGTGCTGTGCTGTGCTGTGCTGTGCTGTGCTGTGCTGTGCTGTGCTGTGCTGTGCTGTGCTGTGCTGTGCTGTGCTGTGCTGTGCTGTGCTGTGCTGTGCTGTGCTGTGCTGTGCTGTGCTGTGCTGTGCTGTGCTGTGCTGTGCTGTGCTGTGCTGTTCTATAACAAGAAGAATGACTGACTAGTTTGTGTGTTTTTTTCTAAACACTACATAATGCATCACACAATATCATTATTGTTAGTTTTATGAAGTCTACATAAAAAATGTGCTTTATCTATCTACTATTTTTTTTTCAAATTTTCTTTCTTTCTTTCCTTTTTTTTTTTTTTTTTTTTGTTTTGTTTTTTGTTTTGTTTTTCCTTCTCATTTGTACAAAAATTCAGGCTCGATTCGCTCGAATCGGGCTCCCTGTTGTTGAAGCTTGCACCAGTTTACTGCCGAAAAAAACAGGAAGCCCATTCTTAATGTTGTTTTTTTTCTTCACACAAATGAAAGGGCTTGGAAGCTTTTTCTCGGTTACTTTCAGTTCGTTTTTCACGTTACGAATTTACTGTCGTAGCTGAGTGAGAAAAATTATATCTAAAGTTTCTGGAGTTTTGACTGAACCCTTTTGTTAACTTGGAAAGCTAGATTCCAGAGTTTTATTAGTTAAACATGGCTTCGTCTTCATCTGCACCGAGGCCAGCTCGATGGTCAGCTATCGTTCTAACTTGCCAAGATAAAACAAGTGCAGATGCTTTCAGAAAAGGTAAATATATACTATTGAACTTACACAGATCATCTCAAGTTTTTCTAGTTATTTTAGTTATTTTTAGTTTTTGCTAGATAGTTTTTTTATAAAGTTATTTTCGATTTCATAAAGTTTGTAAAGTGAAACTGAATTTTAATTGATTTTGCATGTTCGCAGAATGAGTCTGTTTGTGCTCGACATTTTGACACAATTTGATCTATTGGGTTTTCTATTTCTACTTGATTGATACTTTGAACGATAGATTGATTGATTGATTAAATTTTTGATTGACGTATATTGGTTGATTGACAGATATTGGTTAATGGATTTTATGTTAGTTTAATATACAAAAATACAATTTAGAGTTGATACTATAAATTTCAATATCGTTACAATTTATAGTCAGTATTATCATTTATCACCACCAGGACCATAGTTTGCAAAATCCACAGTGCTGCATGGAAGGATTGTTGTAAAAATCATAATTTTGTGACAACTCTTAGAGTCGCTTTCATATGAGTGGGAAGTGGTACAGCTATGTTACGTCTACGATACGGCAGATGATTTGAATGTTTTCTCAGAAATTACAGCTACGGTATGATGATGTTACGGTTTCCCACTCATATAAAAGCATAGGCAGGGACGGCTGTATACATAGGCATAAAAAAATGATGTCATATCTGGACATATCTAATTAGATCATAAACATGCTGCAGATCATATGAATTATGGTCACTGCGAAATCTGACACATTAAATTTATGAACGCAAATGCAAACCCTGCCATAAGATATTTAACTTACATCGTACGTGTGATTCATCATTCATGTTTGTAGAGCTTGAGATACGCCAGCAAGAGGGATTCATTGATAAAAGCACGTTGATATTAACAATAGAAGATCCCAAATCAAGAGTTGGTAGTGGCGGCGCTACTTTGAATGCTCTCCTACTGGTGACAGAGCATCTTAGTGCTAAACAAGGATTTACAGTGAGTCATTTAATTGATTCTGCTCTCTGGGGGGGAGGGGTACTCCCATATATCAGAGGGCAGGGATGCTCTGATGTCGTACCGTTTTGGGGTCAAAATCTGGTACCTTTTAGAATCTCAATGTTTTTTCAGACTCACAGAATTAAAGTTGACCCCTTTTAGGGTATTCATAGATATTCAAAAACAAGGTCTCGATTTGCAACCAGTACCTTTTAGGGTTCATTTTCAAAAATTCGGACAAGCAAATTACACTTTCATGTGTAGGTAGCTAAATGTAAAAAAATAGGGCATTGTGCCTTATCCATAAATTATTTATTAGAAAACATGCAAATTATCTACTATACCCCTGGGGGGGACTCCATGGATAAACATTTTTTTCAAAAATACCCCTAAAAGATACCTGACGTTTTTCAAAAGGGCGTGGTTTCACAAATTTTTCATCTCTAAAAGATACTAAAAGCAAGAATTTCAGTGCTATTCAACCCCTAAAAGTGAGAATAAGTGAGAATTTGGTAAATTTTTTGTATTTAAACCCTAAAATATACCAAAGATATGACAAGCATCCCTGATCGCTTACCATCTGAGTCCCCCCCCCCCCCACCCCCACCCCCACCACTCGGACTATACCATAGCGGTATTGCAACTGTACAATTTTTCACTCATACAAAATTGACTCTATTGAAGCATGTCTTGCATGGAACATAAAATAATATGGAAAATGTAATACTGTTATACTGTTGAATAATAAATGAAATGCCTATTTTTTTGCATCATACCTTTGAAGCAAGAGAATATCTTTATTAATTAATAGATATTTGAAAATTAATAGTCATATATTATGAACGGTCTACAGAATATTGTAATGAAAAGACTGAAAGTTTGATCAGTATTTCTAATTTATTGTGTTTGTTTTTTCACAGACAGTGGACTACAGTGTGATTACAAAGAGCAGAATCCTTATCATGCATGTGGTATGTGAATATGTTCATTAATTTACAGCAACTTAGATACTGATTGAACTTATTATTGCTAAGTGTCTTTCACTCTGACTACAATGACTATCAAATACATGTTTGTAGGTCGTAGTTAGTTATAAGGCTGAAAATACAAAGTCATACAATGACGATGTGTAATAAATGTTTAATGTTTAATGTGATTTGCTGTTTTCTGGGAATTTAAACACTCATTGACAAACACTTATCAGCATTTGTTGTTTTTGGTCTTGTCAATCGTAACTCCAAACTGCTTCACCTAACTCACAGCTCAAAATAACAGCCTGACTTACATAGGTCAAGATGACCCAGTGGCTGATCCAGGAGGGGGACTGGGGTGACTTGTTCCCTACCCCCTCCCCCCACAAAAAAATAATAATAATGTACTGATTTTTTTACTTCTTTTATAATTTAAAAGCAACTTTTATTTTTTCATTTCATTTACTGAAATAATATAATTATTAGATATCAACTGAATACATTTTGAGTGTTTTTATTCATTCTCATAAATGAACTGGCCCTAAGCGATGAATGAAGCACTAGAAAATGCTAATGAGAATCCAAAAAGGGATATATTAACATAGTTTGTTGGAAAATTCCCATTGGTTCCCATCCTTAAAAAAAAATCTGTGATAATAATTCTTTTTTGAATGAAATACATCTACAAGATATGCTTTCTCCCTCAAAAATATGGTCAACTTGTCCTTTCAAACTCTTATTTGACAGATCAAGTAGCAAATTTGGAGAGATTTTCTCCCTTGACCTGCCCTTATTTTGAGCCGTGTAACTACTTTTGAGCTTTGCCTACTCTTTACCAATGTTTGTACCAGCTTAATCATAATGACTCATGGTGGGTCAGTTTTTGTTTCTGTGATAATTGGAGTTTTGATTGAATGGAGCAAAAACACCAAATGGCTGAATTTCATGTGAGTTTGCAGAAAGCAGAAAACTACTAACAGTAAAAATTTGAATTTATTGGGTTAATGATTTTTATACAGGGTCAGGATAATCCATATGTAATGGGTTATGATTTCTATGCAGTGTCTTGATAATCCATAATTATGTAATGGGTTATGATTTCTATGCAGTGTCGTGATAATCCATATGTAATGGGTTCTGATTTCTATGCAGTGTCGTGATAATCCATATGTAATGGGTTATGATTTCTATGCAGTGTCAGGATAATCCATAATTTTATGTAATGGGTAATGATTTCTATGCAGTATTGTGATAATCCATATGTAATGGGTTATGATTTCTACACAGGGTCGTGATTATCCATTTAGTACGTGTGGGCCAGTGTTCACAACCCTACCTGCCAAGCATGACAATAGCCAGTCATTGCTGCCGTTAGCTGATTGTCTTGTCACTAATTTTGACTGTTTGCTGTTCTACCTTACTAACAGGGTAAGTTGCTAGATTGTTTGTGTGTTTGTTCTTGGTTTTGTTTGACATTTCCTTAAATGGTTGTGGTTTTTCTTGTTTGTTTTCTTGTTTGTTTGTTTTTGTTTGTTTGTTTGTTTGTTTGTTTGTTTGTTTGTTTGTTTGTTTGTTTGTTTGTTTGTTTGTTTGTTTGTTTGTTTGTTTGTTTGTTTGTTTGTTTGTTTGTTTGTTTGTTTGTTTGTTTGTTTGTTTGTTTGATTTTTTCGTTCATTGGCTTGTTTAGGTGTTAATTTGTATAAGTTTGTTTTTAATCTGTCTGTCTGTCTGTCTGTCTGTCAATTAATTTGCCTGGCATGTTTTTATGGGGGTAGGGCTTGACGTTTTTGTTTAATATATTTATTTTTGTTATTTTAATTTGTCTTTTTTGCATTAGTTTTATGGTTTATATCTAGTAGTTATTTATTATTTTGATTATTTGTTTCATTTTCTTGTACAGTACATGTAATTCCTTTTTTTTTATTTTTACTTTTTACTTTTTGCCCTCTTTCCACTCTCTCTATTCATGTTTCCATCAAGTCATTTGTTATATAATTTTACTTTACGGTTGTATTTATACAACAGGTTTGTCATGGATCACCCAACGGTGTCTGGGTTTGTAGTACTGACATGATGTTATCGATACCATCTAACACAGGCAAGTAATAAAGTGTACTCATTCTCAAACCTAGACCCTTTCTCTGCTTCTGCTAAGAACAGGGAAGGGTCTCAGCTCAATAATGGTACTGTCTTATAACACTTTTAAACTAAATGAAATTAAAATGTGGCTTACTGTCCAGGGATGATGAAGGTGGATGATGATACTGGTGGTGCTGATCAATGGAAGAGATGGTATTGATGATAACGACCATAATGATGATGATGATGATGATGGTGGTGGTGGTGGTGGTGATAATGTTGGTGGTAATGATGATGATGTGAAAAAAGAGATGATAGTGGTGATGATGATCATGATAATATAATGATGATGGTGGTGATGCTGGTGGTGATGGATGATGGTGGTGACGGTGATAGAAAAGATGATGGTGATGATAATGATAATTATGATGATGGTGGTCTTGGTAGTGATGATGATGGCGACAGTGATAATTATTCATTTGATGATGGTGATTATGATGGCCACAATGATGATGATGGTGATGATGGTGGTGATAGTGATGATAGGGGTGATGATGATGATGGTGGTTTTGGTAATGATTTTAAGTTCATAATGTTTATATTTTTCTTTCAGAAATAAAATGGAACAGCATCAATCAAGACATTGTGATGTTGTTATTTGAGAGTTCAGTAGATAAAGCACTTCACCATGGAGTATGTCAACTGGATCATGAGGTACTTCAATACTATATTGCCTTATCAAGCCTCATTAACTCCTGTGAATTCAACTCGTTTGGGCTTCCTATATCTGATTTTGGATTGCTTTGTAATCTGAACAAGCAATTTAAGGAAACTGGGCCACATGGAGCCAGCTTGGCTAAATTCAAAAGAGAAAGGAACCCCAAAAGACAAAGGAATACCAAAAGACCAAAAATAACACCAAAACTACAGAACTATTTTAAAATGTTTTTGTTATGAAAACAACTCTTTTCTAGAGTAAATGTAATGTATACCATTTTGATAAATGGCATTTAATCTAAATGTTGTTTTATTTACTAAGTAATGGTTTTGAAACCCAGAAGCGCAGATAAATAAAATACTTTTAATAGTAGTCTTGAGGCTTTTGTGCTCGGTCATATCAAATCGTTGAAGTTTCTGACAAAGACTACCACAGCGTAGCCGAAACATTAATGCACCTCAACTCCACGTGTCTCAATCCAAAAAGCCGACTTCAACGATTTAAAATACTTTTAACACAATGACATATAAAGAGAATTATATTGTTATCTGCAATATGTCTCCCATGTACAAAGAAACTCTTCAAGTCTTGTTCTGTTGATTATATCCAGGGCAATGTGAAGAATATCATATTTAAAGGAACTCAGGAAGAGGTTCAAAGCTGTGCTTTTGACAATGGAAGAGTACCAATGGTAAGGACAGACCTATTTCTTGTAGCTGCATGTACAACACTCAGTGGACAAAACACTTATCAGGCTGGGGAAGGGGTTTTCCGTGATCCGTGATTCGACCTATATTTTATGCCATGATCCGTGAAAAGCAGAAAAATGCCGTGATTCGTGAAATTGAAGTCACTTGTGACCCGTGATCGGCATATTTTTGTTGCCGTGATTCGTGATTTTAGCGATTATATGTCGTGAAAAAAAAAATCTTGCAAACGTTGTCCTCCTCTCTGGCTATTCAGGCTACCAGTAAGACAAACAAAAAAACCTTGACCTTGCATGACTTGAAACCTGAGATCCTATTGCTTTAAACATTAAGTGGAATAAGTTATTACATACTGTTTGTTTATTCATATCAAATTTCACCCTCGTGGCTCTATTGCTTGTTTGCTGGCAAACGTGGATAGCTCCACGACTACTGTTTGTGTTTTCGTGTCTCTGTATTCTTACTCTACTGGAAAGAGTGCCATTCAGAAAGAAATTCAATATTCTCATTTGTGCAGCGAAACAAAAATCTTTCTGAGAGTTTAGGACGCAGCGAGTGAATTTCGTCAGAATAAATGAAATTGCCAATGCATCATTAAATGTCGATGGTGAGTTAATATATTTTTTTTCAATTTCAAGTATTGATCCTAAGTAATTAGTACAGCTTATAGCCTGGTCCCAAAGGTTCGATTTTGCTTTCTGCGTCTCTCTATTTGGTTTTTGTTGAGGCTTAAAGCGCCATAATTTTCGAGGCCGAGGGCCGAGTCGTTTTGGTGCGGCGCTTCGCGCCTCAACCGAGGAAGGGGGAGGGACAATGTGAGTGAAGTCGAACCTCTGGGACCAGGGTAAACAACTTCTAATTAATTTACACATATATTCAATGTATATTTCAGTGAAAACATTGCATTTTTATTTGTAGAAATAAGCAGGTCTGTAAATTCAGTTTTGAAACAAGTCTAAAAGACGAAATGAATAAACATAGCGGGGAAAAGCAAATGCAGAAGTTTGTGATTCGTGAAATGCCTTTTTTTAACGCCGTGATCCGTGAAATTACCAAAAAATCGTCCGTGATTCGTGAACTGTACCCCCCCTTCCCCAGCCTGACTTATTACCAAAACCGGTAATATTTAAACATTTTATTCTTGTCTCTGACATTTTGCTGTTCAACCTCCCTCCCCTCCCCTGTGCATATCAATGCTGTGTTTTATTCACACAGCAATCTCGTACCCAAAGACCACATTTTCTTGTGGCCTGCGGCAAAGAACAAGGGCTCTGGCTTAATCCGATACTGGAAGCCATGTTTTATGATTTCTGGTTTTACTTGTTTCGGTTTGTTATGAACATATTAGTGCTTTTATAGCATTTTAAAAGTTTTATCCATTATGAGATGAAGCTTTAATAATTATCTCTTTGGCCGTCATTTTGCAGACCTTACTGGAAAAGTGCGCATAAGAAACTACAATCGGAAACCATCAAAGATGGCTTCTGGTATCAGATTATGCCAGAGCCCTTGTTCTTTACAGCAGGTCACAAGATAACCCAGGCTCTGGGTACAAGGTTGTTCACACAGTATTAAATGGAACAATAAGTGACAAGACAGTATTCAGTCTGTAAGAAAAGGAGTGTTTTATCATGTTTGGGATTGAGGTTAGACCTGATAAAACAATCTGCGAGTTTATTCAACTGCTTCGAAAAATTCCAATACTTATATAAAGTGTTATCAATCAAGATAAATACTGAAGTAAATATATTTATAAAATCCATGATTAATTAATGAACCCAGAACAATGGAAAATCACTACCGTGACGACATCTGGTTTATCTTGAAATATCTCGGCCAAATTAAATCTAATTTCAAAAATATAAATCTAAAATAGCAGCATTAAATAATAAGTAATATACAATATTCGCATCCGATCTGTATGGAATATAAAATGTCTCGTCTGTGGCTTGACATTGTATATTATTCCTTATAAAATTCATGAATAATTAATAAACCCAGAACAATAGAAAATCACTACCGTGAAGGCATCTGTATATTTTATTCAGAAATTGTCCTGATTTGCATAAGGTTTAGCTTGAAATATCTCGGCCAAATTAAATCTAATTTCGAAAACAATACTCTAAGAATAGCTGCATTAATCTAGTAGACATTTTATAAGTAATATACAATATTTGCTACCGATCTGACTGTATGAAATATAAAATGTCTCGCCTTCGACTCGACATTGTATATTCCATACAGATCGGCCACTCATATTGTATATATTACTTATAAAGAATGATAAGTTGAGCTACAAATGTACACATTTGGATCCCACATGTGTTGTTTATTGGTTTTGTCAGGTTGGCAGTATAGTGTTCTTTAACATCAAAGCTGTTGAGAAGTTACTGACGCTACTTTCCTTTCCACCATTGGATGCCTGTACATATTATGGGCTAGATAATGGCGCCAAACCAATACAGGTACTGGAAATAAGAACGGCAGTTATTATACGGATCCAGGATATTTAGAAAGAGGGGGCGGCCAATTAAAATGCAATTAAGAGTATACAGTAGAAAACTCTTGGTTCAAACGTCCTTGAAGTGAAGCATTTGAGTCAATATAACACCATTCAAACAAATACATCACTTGGATGGTGAATCAAATAAAAGATTTTCTATTGCGAGCTTATTCATAATATCATTGTGTGATTGTGTAGTTTTAAAAAAATAACCATATCTCAACCATTAAAGACATGTTTTTCTCTGATACTCCCTTGCCCAAAGAATATCCAGAATTGAGACATATATTGCAAGGAATTTGCTGGCCATCTCTCTTACGGCCATGATCCCCGCTGGAATTTTGCACATGACAGAATAGATGACTTTTCAAGCATTAGCAAAATGATTCTTGTTTTATCTCGCCATAGATATCCCTGTTCTTTGATCTTCTTCTCAGTATGGCAACAGGAATCTTGCGAGAGGACTTTGTGTCTGGAAAAGAAAGCTGTGCTTATGGAAAGAGCACCAGAGTTGGTGTGAAAAAGATGTCAGATAATGACAAAGCTGTCATGTATTCTGCCTGGGAAATGTTGTGGAAACACTTGAGAGGAATGAAGGTCCATGGAGGTAAGACAGCTGTGAAAATATGAATATTAGAAAGATGAGAGGATGAATGGATGAATGGATGGATGACTGGATGAATGATTGCATGGAAGAATGTATGGATGGATGAATGAATGAATGAATAAATGAATGAATGAATAGGTGAATGAATGTATGGATGGATGGATGGATGAATGAATGAATGAATGAATGAATGAATGAATGAATGAATGAATGAATGAATGAATGAATGAATGAATGAATGAATGAATGAATGAATGAATGAATAAATGAATGAATGAATGAATAAATGGATGGATGCATGGATGGATGAATGAAGGAATGGATGGATGGATGATTGGATAGATAGATGGACAGATCAATGGATGGATGGATAAGTAAAGGAATGAATTAATTCATTAAATAAATTTTAAAAAATGAGTGATTTGATTACCCAGATAAACATAATGATTCCCAGTTTTGTTGATAAAATTATTTCACATTAATATCTTACTTGTTGTATTTAGTTGTGATGGATGGAAAATGTAAGTACAACTACATGCATCCGACCGGTGTTTGCTACAGAGTACAGCTCAAGAAGTGCCTGGAATTCTTTAACAATAGTGATCTTCCTTACATGACATCCACACACATGCATGTCTGGAAACAAAGTGTAAGTCAACAAATTATTAAACAAATAGTAAAATCTAAAGGCACTAAGCCATGTGGGATCAGCTTATGTAAAATGTAGAGTGAGTATATGTAGTAGATAAATTGTGAGCCATGAAATAGACATTAGGCCTTAATGGTGGAACATGTGCAATGGCCTTATAACCACCAAAAACAATGTTTGACAGTGCAGCTAGCAGCCATTAACAGGAAGCCTAAAAGTCACAATTTTGAAAGAACAAAAATGGCATCTGAAGTTACGAAATTTACATATTAAGTATTTAAGCCAGGAAAGCCTTTTCCAAAGTCTGTAAAGGAGGATATCCTTGCTAGATAAACTACTAGGTGATACTAAAAGTGGAATTGCTTGTGAGATGAAAGTTTCCCAGCATTCTGCTACAAATATTGGTTGTTCTTTGAACGTATTTTTAAAATCAATAATAGATAGATAGATGATCTTTATTTTCACTGTAATCCATCAGGATTTTACAGTAGAAGAATAATGAATTGAATAATGTAATAATGGGAGCATTCTTCAATCCTGGGGGAGGGGAGGGGGGAGAAGCTTGATCCGTTTTGACTGTAAGTGTTTTGTTTAATGTTCTAGTCTCAAAACATCAGTGATAAAGCAATTGTGATCAACTCCATTATCAAAGGCTCTGTAAAAATACAAGGAGAATCTGTTGTAACTAATTGCTTCATGCAGGTAAACATTTGTTTACAGAATGAGTGAATGAATGAATGGATGAAGGAATGAATCAGTGAATGGGTGGATGAATGGATGGATGGATGACTGGATGGATGGATAGATAGTTGAATAAATGAATGGAAGAATGAATGAATAAATAAAGGAAAGGATGATTGAATGGATAAATGAATGAATGAATGAATTAGTGGATGAATAGATGGATGAATGAATTAATGAATGAATGAATGAATGAATGAATGAATGAATGATTGAATAAATGAATGAATGAATGAATGAATGAATGAATGAATGAGTGAATGGATGAATGAATGAATGAATGTCAAAAAAAATAAACCAATGAATAAAGATGTTAATGGATTGGTGGCTGGAGTAGTAAATAAACAAAATTAGTGAATTAAAGAAATTGAAACAAGGAAAAAAAACATGCTGAAAATAGAATAGTAAGAACAAACTGTGTATGTTTTGTTACTGTATTTCAGGGTGATTTGTCTATTGGCACTGGATGTGTGTTATCAGGAATAGGGCCCAATGATTTCAAGGTACAATTGTCACATTCTTCCTATATTTGTACATTTAATAGTATTAGAGTGCACGCACTAAAAAGTGTGCAACATTAATACTACTAAATAGTGCTATTTTATGCTAATTCTATTGTTTTCTTTCGTTTAATTAGTGCTATTTATCACTAAATAGTGGCAGCTGTTGCACACATTTAGTGTTTGCACTCTACTAATATATAATAATATCATAATGACAATAAAGTTCTGTATCCTCATTTACAATGCTCAATGCGGTTATAAAAATGTGGTATAAAATAATAATATGATAATAATATAATATATAATGTTATTGTTATCATTATTTTGTTGCAGGGTGTACCTGGAGTTTTGCCTGACTATCTGTGCCTACTTGGTTACAATATATCTGTCCCTTGCTTTATGTCTAAACCTGTTAAAGTCTTTGCTGTGTTTGGTGTCAATGATCAGCTAGAGGTAAGCACGGCTTGAAATGCAGGACCAAATGATTTAGATACATGAATAAATATGAATGAATGGAAAAGTGAAAGAATGGATGAATGAATAAACAGATGGATAAGTGAATGTATGAATGAATGAACGAACGAACGAACGAACGAACGAACGAATGAATGAATGGATGGATGGATTGATGGATGGATGGATGGATGGATGGATGGATGGATGGATGGATGGATGGATGGATGGATGGATGAATGTATGGATGGATGGATGGATGGATGAATGTATGGATGGATGGATGGATGGATGAATGAATGAATGAATGAATAAACGAACGAACGAACGAACGAACGAACGAACGAATGAATGAATGAATGAATGAATGAATGAATGAGTGATGGATGGATGGATGAACAAATGGATTGATAGATGAAGGAATAAATAAATGAAGGAATGGATGAGTGCATAAATGGACAAATGGATTAATAAATAAAAGAAATGAAGGAAGAATAAATGAATGAAAGAATATATGAATGAATGTCTACATGAATGAATGGATGAATTAATGAATAAATGGAGGAATAAATAAAAAAGCAATAGATGAATGAATGCATGGATGAACGAATGTGTGAATTAGTTAATTAATGAACCAGTAAATAAGTGAAAGGATGGACAGACAAACTCTGTATTTATGAGAGAGAGATAGAATAAATGACTGTCACAGTGCAGTGTTAGTAGAACCTTAATGATACAAACTAGCTAGTACAGTTTATGTTAGTTCATATTACTACGACAAAGGACTAACGTCCGAAACGTCAGTTTTGGCTTCTTCATTCCGCGGTGTACAAGTTATAGATGAATGAATATTTTAACTATTAGTTTATTTATTTCACTGGTGAAAGGATATAAAGCCCCTCGTAATTGTCAATGACGTTGAAATGATTTTGTTTCTTTTACTCTCACAGAAACAAGTCTCGTGTGATGAACATAGTTATTTTTGTAATGCACAATGGGAAACTTTCTTTGAACGTACTGGACTGACCTCAGAGGATGTCTGGGTTCATGGCTTGGTAAGTACAAATATCTACTGTAAGATAGTTACCAATTTCAATAAACAAATGTATTGTTAGATATTTTCCATTTCTGTATTACTTACTTCATTGTAAAGCGCATTGAGACATTAGATGAAACGGGCTATATATTAACCACTACATTACATTACGGATCAGACCTAGATCATGTTTTGTGTTTTTTCTGATTTTTTCTTCTTGTTTTCACCTTATTTTATTATGATGGTAAGTGTGAATGTTTCTTTTCTCATGGAGTTCCTGTGTTGAAGATACACCAGGAATCCGGAAGCTGAAAATGAATGCAGTAGAATCTATGTTTATATTATCCTTTATTGTGTGTTTTTTTACTGTCTTGTTCTAGGCTGGAGATAAGACGTTAGAGAGACTGTGTGTGTTATCTTGTGTTGTATCCATTTCGTATTTTTTCTGTCTTGTTCTAGTCTGATGATAAGCGTACTTTGTTCAACGCACGTCTCTTTCCTGTAGTCCATCCTCACACCAACGACAACATGTCCCCTGTAATGGACTGCTATTGGTTGGCCGGGATAAACATTGGTGTGTCTAATGAAACCATGAAACGAAGGTAATGTAATGTAGTGCTTATATAGCGCATTTCTACCTAATGTCTCAATGCGCTTTACAATCTCTAATATTTATAGTATGTAATCCGGATTTACAAGCATGAGGTTGATTAGTAATTAGTATGTATTAGTGTAGGCCTATCACCGAGGATGGTTGTACCTGCGTCCTCAGTCGTTCTTTTACGTCCCCCCGTTAATGGTTACTGTGTAGTGTGGCGAGACGGGACCTCCAGTTAATCGTCCTTATCCGAGAAGACGCGAACACTTACAATTATAAATCGAAGAACATTCTCCTCAATTATTTAAAGACCCTGAGTGATGGTCCGGTTGAGGGTTCGAACCCGCAGCCTTCCGGTTAACAGGCAACGCTCTCCCAACTGAGCTAACCTGTTAATCATACATCATGGTAGTGATGATGGCAATGGTGATGATGATGATGGTGTTGGTTATGGTTGTTATGATGGTGATGATGATGGTGGCCGATGATAATGAAGGTGATAATTATGATGATGATGGTGGTGATCATGATGATGATGATGGTGATGATAATCGTGGTGATGATCATGAGGATTAAGTGATGCAATCAAACTCATTGTCAATTAACTAATACTTCTCGGTTGTTTAGATGGCATAACTCATGGCGTTTGTCACTAAAAGAAATCATGGCAAGCGTGGAGCCTGGTACTGAGTTTGAGTGGCGTAGACAGCTGTTCTTTCAAATAGGAAAACATGAAGTCGAGGCTGCCTTAGAGGGTGGTACTAACACATGCTTTCTGCCCTTTTTGAAGACATGCGCAGTAGAAGGACATCACAATGATATACTAGCTGCTATGGACAATGGTATGTCAACCTTAAACGAACATTACCAGTTTTAGAACTGTGCACATTTCTTTAAACGGTAGAACCAAACCTAACACGTTTTCTTGCATACATAGTGAAAGTTAATCTCGTACGATTATCAATAGGAGGCAGCATGGTCGAGTGGTCAGAGCGTTGGTATCGCAATCCGGCGGTCCTAGGTTGGATTCCCGCTCTGGCCACAGAAATTGTATAATTCTGATTTCCGATTTGGTCAATATATAATTTCTCGGTCATGCTTTGTATATAGCCAACTGGTTTGTCTCCTAGCCAGTTGGGATTCTTAAATTAATTAGGTGTCCTCCATTAGCTGACCCTTCAGCTAGAATTTACCGACACGTTAATAAGTCTTTTTTTATTCGTTTCATTATGAATAGACCTCTTTCGCTTCCATGTTTATTTTCCCATTTCAGACCATGTGATGTCACTCTGGGGAAATGATTTTTACAGGTGTAAATATTTCAATACATTTTTCTTAAAAGAACCATTCCCTAGAGAGTATCATGTGGTCTGAAATGGGCAATTTGCATACGAAGCCGAAAAGGTCTATCGTGGAAGTTTATTGAAAATTATAGCGAAAAACACAAAACCAACGTAGCCTGAATAAGATTGATTGCTTGGTTGATTTTGCAGTTGCCTGCAAGAGTGATTCTAGTTCATCCATGAGTGTAGCAGCGCGGACTCTAGCCTGTATTGCTGATGTACTTGGAGCTATGGCTGGGGAGAACGCTGGTCTTCGTAGTGGTCCTGCTCAGAATGTAGCATGGAAAGAAGCTTTCCAGTTGCTAGAGGTAAACTTTAGAGTAGTTTTCGTATGAGCGGGAAACAGTACAGCTAGGATAACACTATACGATAGAACAGATGATTTGAATGTTTTCTTAGAAACTACGGCTACGATACGGCTACAGTGCGATTGATAATTCGAATGTTTTCTTGTAAACTACGGCTTCGATACGACGCGGTACTGTTTCCCACTCATACGAAAACAACACCATACACGATATAGTTTCTCACTACTTTAAAAACCAGTGGGAAAGGTAAAGTGGGAAACGTTGCGGCTAGGATAACGCTACGTCCAATACGGTATAAAATTTGAATCACGGGGCACGGCTAGATCAAAAAGAGTCCGTTTTTTTATGAAGCAAGTTCATAAAGTGCACGCACTAAAAGTGTGCAGCAGTTGTCACTATTTAGTAGTAAATAGCACTAATTAAACAAAAGAAAACAATAGAATTAGCATAAAATAGCACTATTTAGTGGAATTTATGTTGCACACTTTTTTTGGTGTGTGCACTCTATCAAGCTCCTTTAAGAAGTACCACTAAGTCTGAAGAAAACACCACCCCTCCCCGTTAGAAATATCCAGCGACGTCCCAGGTGGTGATACCATGCTTTCATTGATAATGGGTGTTCATATTACAGCAAAAGAGAATCAGAGAAGGTGTCAAGGCTATGGCTGGTGAAAGAACTAAGTGGTTGGACAGGTAAAGTTTAGAAATTCGCGTCTTCTCGAATAAGGACGTTAAGCCGGAGATCAATGGTGCACTAACCTCGTAACGTCGGTACACAATAGGAAACAAGTCTCTGCGACTTGTCCCGCAACAGTTCGCTTCAGTGTGCATTGGTTCAACATTCGTCGCCTAGACATTTCTCCAGCCTGAGTGAGATTGGATTTCATGCGGCAAGTCACAGCGACAAACCTCTGGTGGAAAATGTCGTTGCGACTTGTCGTCTAGTGTGTACCGACCTTTGGAAGTTTGACGACGATTGTGAGTACGAATACGAAAAGGATTCAAAGGAAATCAAATCATTGATACGTTTTGAGTCGCAAAATGTCAACAACAAAAAAACACTTTTATTAGGAGATATTTTTACTTTAACATTGCAGTATAAAACCTGCATAGAACTAAGATAAAAGTATTTTATCCTTTGAGCGAATTAGAAGTCAGTAAAGCATTAAGAATTTAATGAAGAACAACTTCTGTAATCTATTATTTATCATTCTCTAGTTTGTATTTTACTTTGAAATGTTTTTTTAGAAATTCAAAGGGAATAGTTTTTTTTCACACTGTAATCTATCAGATAAACATTCGTACATTCCATTGCGCCGTTATTCATAAAAAAGTCCGAACTCGTTCAAGCTTTGATAATTGGCTACATTCCCATGTATGTAAGGCTAATTAGCACTGTTGGTTAGCGGATAATACCAACGATTAGGCTACGTCCATACAAACCCGGACAAATTTGAAAACGCAACTTTATTTATCCGTTTAGGCCTTCCGTCCACACTAAAACGCATGAATCCGAAAAAAAATGTATGCTAATTCTATTGTTTAACGAGCAATTTTTGTCACTGTATCGGAACAAAAGTTGCGTTTTCAAATTTATCCGGCATAGTATAGCCAGGGTCTCAACTATATGCTATGCTCAATGAACTAAAGGCCGGTACACACTAGGCGACAAGTCGCAGCGACTTGTTCCCGCGATAGGTCGTAGCGACAATTTCCCGCCGTGTGTACCAGGTATTTTTGGCGGAAATTGTCGCAGCGACAAAATCAGATGTATTGGCGACAAATATTGAACCAATGCACACTGAGGCGACATGTCGTGACGACAAGTCGCTGCGACTTGTCGCCTAGTGTGTACCGGCCTTAAGAATTCAATGAAGCACAAACACAGTGACAAATGAATCCAGACGCCTCTTATTTTCATTGTACTTTGTTTATTGCGCAGATAGTAATATGCAACTATTAGACATTTGCGTCAGTGAATTCTTTCGCTATAATCGAATGTTTTTTCGATCGCCTGCGTCCGTTCTCGATTAAATGGCAGCCAGTCCTAACTAAGGTGTAACAGACTGTAATACGCTAAAAATCAAAAGAATGATCAGTAAAGCGTACTAAAGTGTAATACGATGAAGGGTATTTGCAAACCACTCTATGTGGCGTGCAGTCTATTTATTGATTTGTTATGTTTTGATTTTGATAGACCTGATCTGTTGATTCGTGCTGCTCGTCATTACGAAGGAGCCGAGCAGATTCTACGAAGACATGCAGTCATGACAGCACAGGAGGTAGTCATGATGATGTTGATGATGTTGATGGTGGTAGTCATGGTGATGATGATGGTGGTAGTGATGGTGATGATGATGATGAAGATAATAGTGATGACGATGATGGTGATGGTGGTGATGAAGATGGTGGTGATGAAGATGGTGGTAGTGATGATGGTGGTGATGATGAAGATGATGGTGATTACGATGATAATGAATATGTGATGATAGCAATATTTATAACGATGATAATAAAGGTGATGGTGATGATAATTAGGAGAATGATCATGATAAATTATGATTTTTCTAGTGATATTTTCTATCATGTTTTCATGGTATTAATAATATTTCTACATATTTGTAGTTCATGGATTTCAAGAAGGGCGACAGCCCACCACTGAATCAATGGATAATAGCTGAAGCACCAGGTACAAATGTCATTGCAGCAATATTAACAACTATTATCGTCAATATACTAGGCCTAATTACAAACTGCAATCAAGCACAAATTGATATGGGACAAAATACGAAACATCACCATCTATCGTTGTACGTTGAACAAGCAGCCCCTCCCCTTCGAACATGCTCGAAATTATAGCGACGATTTGCATTTGTATTTGTCGCATTATCTCAGGAGGTTCCAGGGATATCCCAAAATGCATTGCGTTCAGTCCTTGTGCTTGGTGTCATGTAGAGTCGTTTTCGTATGAGTTGGTAACGGTACGGTTACGATACGGCTTCGATACGGTAGATGTTTCCAATGTTTTCTTACAAACTACGGCTACAGTATGATGACGTCACTGTTTCCCTCTCATTCGAAAAGGGCTCTAATGAGTAGTTTGTATGTTTATTTTACAGCTCGTATAGATTTAAGCGGAGGATGGACCGACACTCCTCCCATCGCATACGAACATGGCGGAGCAGTAGTTAATGTTGCTATTCAACTTAATGGCAAGGTAATGATATAGCATTGAAATGACGAGATGGTGATGATGATAGTGGTGATGGTGATGATGATAATAATGATAGTGATGGTGATGATGATGATGGTGGTGATGGTGATGATGATGATGACGACATGTACAAGCATCACTTGTGCTAATAAATAAATGTCCCTTAACCCCGTAAATGATAACGGTGGTGTAAAATGATGATGATGATGATTATCATTAAGGTTGTTCACTATGAAATTTTGTACAATTCGGAAATAAAGCCCTCTCATCTCTTGTTATTTATTAGCCGTAACGCCAATCCTTTATATTTAGAAACCACTGAAAGTCAGAGCTAGAAGAATTCCTGAGTGAGTACTGTAGTTACAAATTGCAAGTAAAAGTAAATTAAATGTAGTTATTGTAAATATTGGCTCAGTTGGATGATAATAATAAGTATTTATTTATTTAGCGCATTCATTAAATCTTGTTGCGGTTGTGGTAGAGTGCAAACAATTAATCCGTGAAACTTTAGTAATACTAAATAGTGCTATTTTATGCAAATTCTATTGTTTTCTTTTGTTTAATTAGCACTATTTTGTACTATTTAGTAATTAGTGTTTCATGGATTTATTGTTTGCACTCTAAAAGATGAAAAATGTTTGAGAAACATAAATTAACTTTTTCAGGCGTTTTTTAAAACTGTTCAGGTTGGAAGCATCTTTTTGATGGGTGCAGTAATATCGTGTTGGCGTAGGTCAGGCCACGACTCGGGACCGTTTTTGCTGCCTTTTTAATTACAATGTTCAAAGGACAGTGAATTTGTGGTTTCAATTCTCCACCTTTACATTCACGCTCACTAAAGCGACGTTAAAATCCTGTACAATTGTACATCTACATTTATTTACAGTCAAAACACCTCAAGCGTACCATCAAAAATTCATTATTGAATTCATTGTTCGAATATTGAATTGATTATTGAATTCCAGTAATTAAATTTGAAAACAAATCTAGTTCAAAATAATGTATTTATTTAAGAATCCTACATAAGTAAAATAAGATCTTTCTTTTGTCAAGAGTTTCTAGACAGTTTAATCTTTTAGTTGGAGATCTCAAACGGCGACTTCTTGTCTCAAATTCAAAGAGATTCAAAGAATGAAATCAGTAATGAGATTTTTGTGGGTACACTTGAGGTGTTTTGACTGTAGGTCCATGAAAGGGTAGGTCCATGAAAGGGAAGGTCCATCATCGATAGACTTAGTATTCGTTTACACTAGTAAATATTGCCGCGCGATTCTTACGTGATAATCTCTGCGATTGTGTTATAACATGTACGTAAACGAACTTCAATATTTGCAGCGATTACCGCGCGATTTCATTGCGATTTCATGAAATAAAATAACCAAATAACGCGCTTAATACAAAATGATAAGCGTGCACGGAACAAATCTATTGTTTTCAATTGAAATCTACGCGATGATTTCGAGCATGTTGGAATTTTCTGTGATTATCGTTTGACAATCGCAGCGAGATTTGTAGGATGTTTACGCGAGCGTGTTTAGCTTCCAACTTGATCACGGCGGTTATCGCGTGAGAATCAAACTGTAAAATTTGCTTTGTCAAGCAGACCTTTAAGAGTAAAGAGTTTAGTGTAAATGCAACGTTTATATAGAGTGCAAACAACAAATGTGTGCAACAGTTGTCACTATTTAGTAGTAAATAGCACTAATTAAACAAAAGAAAACAATAGAATTAGCATAGAATAGTGGAGTGCACGCACTAAAAGTGTGCAACAGTTGTCACTATTTAGTAGTAAATAGCACTAATTAAAGAAAAGAAAACAATAGAATTAGCATAAAATAGCACTATTTAGTGGTATTTATGTTGCACACTTTTAGTGCGTGCACTCTACAATTATCCCAGTTTTAAAACATTTTATTTTATGTTGTAGACCACACATTGAACTGCTGATCTTAGCAGGAACAAGCCATCATGTTCGTATTGTATGTAAAGAACTCAAAGATTTAGCTGACTACTCACAACCCAATGCACCAGGAGCTCTTATAAAAGCCTGCTTCTGCGCCGCCAAACTAGTTGATTTAGACGATCCAACACCACTGGCCGAACAGCTCAAGAAAAGATATGAAGGTGGCTTCCAGATCGAGTCAATGGCCGACCTTCCTTACGGTAGTGGACTGGGCACTAGTAGTATTCTCTCTGGCGTTGTCCTGGCAGCGGTCTTGCATGCCGCTGGCTACAAAACCGACGTCACATCTATAGTACATGCCGTTATGGTGGTTGAGCAGATGTTGACGTGTGGGGGAGGATGGCAGGATAATGTAGGGGGACTGGCGCCTGGTTTTAAGATCGCACGGTCGGGAAACTCTCTTCCTATGAAGGTTTCGTTTACAGAGCTTCAGGCCCCGTGTAGTTTAGTGGAGGCTTTGAAGGAGTGTCTAGTGTTTGTGTACACTGGGAAGACAAGACTCGCTAAGAATCTTCTGCAGGTTGGTTCATGAATAGTCAACACTTTGACGTCTAGGATTTTGATTTTCATTCAATTGTTCATTTATGTACTTGTTTATTTATCTAACCATTCATGCAACAAAGCATTTATTCATTCATTCATTCGTTCATTTATTCATTCATATAATTATTCATTCATTCATTTATTCATTCATTCATCCATTTATTCATTCATTCGTTCATTTATTTACCTCGTCATTCATTTAATCATGCATTCATTCATGCTTTCATTCATGCTTTCATTCATGCTTTCATTCATTCATCCATCCATCCATTCACTCACTCATTCATTCATTTACCCTGTCATTCATTTATTCATTCATTCATTCACCCTGTCATTCATTTATTCTTTCATTCATTCATATATTGATCTTTATTAATCATCCACCATTCCATCTCAGTACTTTTATGCCTTAATTTACTTATTTTTTATTATTACTTTGTTGTTGTTGTTGTTTTCTTTGCATTAAATTTCAAGGCCTTTCAAATTTAATTGGTTTATTTCCTTTGCTTGTTTATCAAGAATGTAGTGCGTAATTGGTATGGTCGAGAGCCCAGCATTGTCAAAGTAGTTGATGATCTGGCTAAAAATGCTGAGGCTATGTCGCTTGAAGTACAGAAAGGTTAGTTTTGTTATTTACAAACCTATATGTGACTGTACTGAAGTCCCGGACCCCTGCTGTCCTTATGTCCGACAAGGAAAAAACTCACATTTTTGAACGCTAACTATATTTTCACTGTTTCTTCCCGTCAAGAACTCGCGAGGACGGCTAAACTCCCATGAGGCCTTGCAAAAAAAACACAGGGATCCCATAACAATATTCAAAAAACTGGTGATAGGCAGTTACATTGTATTTATGCTAAATAAACATCTAACAACTGACTCCAGAGCTAATCATTACGTAAGGACTGGTCATTCAAAAAGAAACCAGGACAATGATAAAATGTTCGCCCATTTCAAGAAAGTGTGTTGCGAAGTTCGTCTTTTTGAAAGAGGGATTTCACGTGACGTTGAGGTATGACCGAGACTTATGTCAAAAGCTTGGAATAAATGAAGGCAATCCACGGTTTGTTGAGTCATTAAGTATGAGCTATAAAATCGTTGATCATCTCGCTAATTATTGTTATTGTTATTGTTTGGCAGGCGATATAGTTGGTCTCGGCAAGTGTCTGGATAACTACAGAAACCAAAAGAAGCTTATCGCACCAGGTAAAACACACCTAAAGGTATCATTGCGCATGTTCAGTATGTTGGTGTGAGTCCATCCCACATGTCTTACTGCCTCTGCTCTCTGCTTATCATTGCACATGTTCAGTATGTTGGTGTGAGCCCATCCCACATGTCTTACTGCCTCTGCTCTATGCTTATCGTTGCAAATGTTCAGTATGTTGGTGTGAGTCCATCCCACATGCCTTACTGCCTCTGCTCTCTGCTTATCGTTGCACATGTTCAGTATGATGGTGTGAGTCCATCCCACATGTCTTACTGCCTCTGTTCTCTGTTTATCGTTGCACATTTTCAGTATGTTGGTGTGAGTCCATCCCACATGTCTTACTGCCTCTGTTCTCTGCTTATCGTTGCACATGTTCAGTATGTTGGTGTGAGTCCATCCCACATGTCTTACTGCCTCTGTTCTCTGCTTATCGTTGTTACCGAATGAAATATTTGTAGTTCCAACATGCACTCTGGTGCTTCTGTTTTCCTACACTTTTTTTCCCTGCGTTTTTGCTCTATTGTCTATTTTTTTCTGGGATTTTGGATTGTGTTGTAGTTTGTGTTTGCGTGTTTGTTTGTTCGATTAATTTTCTTTTTTATGTCTATTTGTTCTTTTAATTTTTTTGGTGTTTTTTGTTTGTTTGTTTGTTTTTTTTTTCTCTGTTGATTTTTATGTTTGTTTGCTTGTGTATATGCTTATTTCTTTTTAATCTTGATATTCAGGAACCGAGCCAGAAACAATCCATCGTATGATGGAAGCAGTTCAACCACATGTCCACGGTAAGATGTCTGATAATGTCGATGGCTTTGACAATGATGATGATGTCCATGATGATGATGTCCATAAACATGGTGACAATAAAATTTTAAACTCTTCTATTTATATCAAGCTCATGTCTTTCCTTTATTTGTCGTCCGCAGGTCAGTGTCTTGCGGGCGCAGGTGGTGGTGGTTTTCGTTGTATCATAGCAAAGTCACGTGATGATGCCGCAAAAGTGAGGGACGTGCTACAGTCTCAGGTAAGGGAGGGACCACTAGATATTTGAGGGGGGAGGGGGTGGCGAATAACAAAAAAATATCAAGCAAAGCCTTAAGGTTACAGTAAACCTTCAGACGTAAAATCTGGCTAAATTTTTTTTATCGCATAAACATTTTAGTCATCAAATAAACTTTCGAATGGAATCAAAACCGTTCTCAAATATATTTTCTTTCGTGAGATATTTACCTTTCGCGACCCCGATGACACATATAGACTTTTTGTTTACACAACTTCAAAGCGTTTTATCTCGGCTCGAGTTTAGCGCGTATAACACAACTTTGAGCGAATTGATCTGAAAAAGTTTTTATCGAATAGACTTGAACTATTGATTTGTAGCATTATTAACTCATCAGAAATAAAACTGTGTGAGCGTTTTTTGAATAAAAGCGCCGTTCGAGAGTTATGACCAAGAGTCTCCAATTTCACAACAAAATTTGCATTTTTTATTTCAACTTTAATTTATAACTAAACTAGATAAAATATTGACAAAGCCTCACACAGTTTGGTAGACACATATGTGTTAATTGATATTAGACAGAAAAGATCGAAATACGATCGTAACTTTTTTAGATCAATTCGCCGAAGCGAAGACAGTCATTTTGAATTAAAAGCGTCGAATCTCCTCATACACGAAACTTTTAATAAAACAAATTACACAGACGTATTCTATGGCTATTTAGCAGTAGTAGGAGAATAAGAGTTCACCAACAAGTGCACCCGTGGGTGCAGTGGGTGCGAGGGGATTTCCCGATCGGAACGATGACGTCATTTTCGCGCGTTTTTTCCCCGCCGAATTTTTTGATGAGCTCACCGGTATTTTTGTATGATGATGTAATCCTATTTTTAGAATTGATGTCATTCGTTTCTATTTTTAGAAATCATGTCATTCACATGACGTAATCTTAATACAGGGATCTATTTTTAGAATCTAACGTCATTTAAACAAGATTTATTTTTGGAATTTTACTTCTTTTATTTCATGACGACACAACCCTGTGAAAAAGTATTTTATGTAACAAAGGAGAAAAAAGTTAAATTATTTCTTTTTTTATCTCATTTTTAAAGTCTTTATATTTGAGACTCATTTAAAAACACAGGAATACCATAAAAGAAGATATTTGAAACTATTATTGACTTATGTCTGCCAGTTAGTCTGTGTTGACTGTACAGCAGTTAACCTATTGTTTAGATAATCCTTTGGTTACTTAAAGACGATCAGATTTTTGACTTGTTAATTAGTTTATCGTAAACTTTGATTGTACTAAAATACTAATGTTTTTGAACTTTATGTCACTTTAAAACGATAAAATACATCAAAAAATATCTATCAAAATATCACCCCTTCTCTCTCCTGTAACTAATGAAAAGAATAGAAGTCACAGTTAAGTGTAACTACCTTTATTTCATAAAACAATTATCCCGCTATATATATTTCACTGCTTGTGAAAATTAAAAAAACTTAATGAGTCATAGTATCATTGAGTTAAATCAATATTACTCCATCTCATCTTCTGAATTACTATCCAATTCATTATAGGTATGTGGAAGATACTGATTCAGCAACTCATTCAAGAGATATTTTCTGTGATGAATCGTAAGTTTTAGTGCTTCAAGCCAATCATAATGTCCAGTGTCTAACAGTTCTTTTCTTGTTTCCATAATTTTCTGAAATAATGGGTCTCTTCGCATCATATGTATCCACTGTAGTTTTTCAATAAGTAGATTTCGTAATTCCTTCCTTATAACTGGAAGAACTTTATCGTTAGCAATCTTTCTAGCGTCTTCGTCTGTTCTGCCATCGGATATTAGATTTTCAATTATTTCTTGTCTTTCATTTTCATGTCGACGAGCTGCAGCATCCACTAAGACTTGCCAACACCATGTCAGTTCAGATTTATCAACATCCTCATCAGAATCATATTCACTTTCAGAACTTTCTTCAGAATCACTGTTATCTTCCACTGAACTGATATCTTGAGAACTCTCAACATCGCTAAGCTCCTCTTCAATGCTGCTTCTGTTGTCATATGCCATATCATTTTTCCTTTTACACGAACCGTTTTCCAAGTGACGCCCCAAATTGAATGACCTTGAAAACACTCTACCACAATATTGACACTGCTTTGAGTTAGACATGTTCACTCTCTTCAACTCAAACACGAAATGAGCAATTTGAAGAGAGTAACTTATATTTAAGTCAGAGAATGAGTAGTCTGTGCATCTGCGCATCTGCACATCTCAATGACAGGGACATCAGAATATGAAAACGCTTTTTGTAAATAATGACAAAAATGTCCTTGTGTCCCTGCCATTGAGATGTGCAGGTGAGCAGACTGCTCATGCGCAAATGAGGGTACTTTATAGACCCTACTCACCTGCACATCTCAATGACAGGGACATCAGAATATGAAAACGCTTTTTGTAAATAATGACAAAAATGTCCTTGTGTCCCTGCCATTGAGATGTGTAGGTGAGCAGACTGCTCATGCACAAATGAGGGTACTTTATAGACCCTACTCACCTGCACATCTCAATGACAGGGACATCAGAATATGAAAACGCTTTTTGTAAATAATGACAAAAATGTCCTTGTGTCCCTGCCATTGAGATGTGCAGATGAGTAGGGTCTATAAAGTACCCTCATTTGTGCATGAGCAGTCTGCTCACCTGCACATCTCAATGGCAGGGACACAAGGACATTTTTGTCATTATTTACAAAAAGCGTTTTCATATTCTGATGTCCCTGTCATTGAGATGTGCAGGTGAGTAGGGTCTATAAAGTACCCTCATTTGTGCATGAGCAGTCTGCTCACCTACACATCTCAATGGCAGGGACACAAGGACATTTTTGTCATTATTTACAAAAAGCGTTTTCATATTCTGATGTCCCTGTCATTGAGATGTGCAGGTGAGTAGGGTCTATAAAGTACCCTCATTTGCGCATGAGCAGTCTGCTCACCTGCACATCTCAATGGCAGGGACACAAGGACATTTTTGTCATTATTTACAAAAAGCGTTTTCATATTCTGATGTCCCTGTCATTGAGATGTGCAGATGCGCAGACGCACAGACTACTCATTCTCTGACTTAAATATAAGTTACTCTCTTCAAATTGCTCATTTCGTGTTTGAGTTGAAGAGAGTGAACATGTCTAACTCAAAGCAGTGTCAATATTGTGGTAGAGTGTTTTCAAGGTCATTCAATTTGGGGCGTCACTTGGAAAACGGTTCGTGTAAAAGGAAAAATGATATGGCATATGACAACAGAAGCAGCATTGAAGAGGAGCTTAGCGATGTTGAGAGTTCTCAAGATATCAGTTCAGTGGAAGATAACAGTGATTCTGAAGAAAGTTCTGAAAGTGAATATGATTCTGATGAGGATGTTGATAAATCTGAACTGACATGGTGTTGGCAAGTCTTAGTGGATGCTGCAGCTCGTCGACATGAAAATGAAAGACAAGAAATAATTGAAAATCTAATATCCGATGGCAGAACAGACGAAGACGCTAGAAAGATTGCTAACGATAAAGTTCTTCCAGTTATAAGGAAGGAATTACGAAATCTACTTATTGAAAAACTACAGTGGATACATATGATGCGAAGAGACCCATTATTTCAGAAAATTATGGAAACAAGAAAAGAACTGTTAGACACTGGACATTATGATTGGCTTGAAGCACTAAAACTTACGATTCATCACAGAAAATATCTCTTGAATGAGTTGCTGAATCAGTATCTTCCACATACCTATAATGAATTGGATAGTAATTCAGAAGATGAGATGGAGTAATATTGATTTAACTCAATGATACTATGACTCATTAAGTTTTTTTAATTTTCACAAGCAGTGAAATATATATAGCGGGATAATTGTTTTATGAAATAAAGGTAGTTACACTTAACTGTGACTTCTATTCTTTTCATTAGTTACAGGAGAGAGAAGGGGTGATATTTTGATAGATATTTTTTGATGTATTTTATCGTTTTAAAGTGACATAAAGTTCAAAAACATTAGTATTTTAGTACAATCAAAGTTTACGATAACTAATTAACAAGTCAAAAATCTGATCGTCTTTAAGTAACCAAAGGATTATCTAAACAATAGGTTAACTGCTGTACAGTCAACACAGACTAACTGGCAGACATAAGTCAATAATAGTTTCAAATATCTTCTTTTATGGTATTCCTGTGTTTTTAAATGAGTCTCAAATATAAAGACTTTAAAAATGAGATAAAAAAAGAAATAATTTAACTTTTTTCTCCTTTGTTACATAAAATACTTTTTCACAGGGTTGTGTCGTCATGAAATAAAAGAAGTAAAATTCCAAAAATAAATCTTGTTTAAATGACGTTAGATTCTAAAAATAGATCCCTGTATTAAGATTACGTCATGTGAATGACATGATTTCTAAAAATAGAAACGAATGACATCAATTCTAAAAATAGGATTACATCATCATACAAAAATACCGGTGAGCTCATCAAAAAATTCGGCGGGGAAAAAACGCGCGAAAATGACGTCATCGTTCCGATCGGGAAATCCCCTCGCACCCACTGCACCCACGAGTGCACTTGTTGGTGAACTCTTATTCTCCTACTACTTTTAGCTTTATAATGATGTATAAATCGTTGTGATATCATAAAATCTGACGCGCTAATGATTTTTTCCCCGAGACACCGCGCGAAGGTTTACTGTAACCTTAAACAGAAAAAAATATCGTGCACGGCAGATGTGCCAATAAAAAATATCGTGCAGGGACGAAGAAAATATCCTGCACAACCATCGCGTGGGGAAAGAATTGGCTTTGGGTTTCCATGGTTATTTATAAATTTTTGGAGTGGTTTTACTGCATTTTTAGAGCGAGATTTTCGGATAAAATTCAAGCATTTCATTTACAAAAAAAACTGACGAATTTGATCGACAATCTAGAATCGCCAAAGCTCAGCGAGAAAAGTGTCCTGCAAAGAAAACCTCTCCCTAAATACTTACTTACTTACTGCCCGTAATGCCCACTAATCTATCAGTCTCCAAAATAGTTAATGAAAGAGAAGGTGTAAAGAATACCGGTAGTTATAGTAAATGAAGACATTATGCAAACCTAACATTCATTTCATTTCCTAAACTAGTTCTTTTTCCTATTTTTTCAGTTTCCAAATGAAATTGAATTCTATGATGTTGCTATTGACAACGAAGGATTAACCATCCGAGTTGAGGAATCTGAATAATCAGAGAGAAAACCAACCTCGTCCCCAGGGCCACTCTGTTCGCTCTTTTTTCAAATTGGCGGTCGTTCACACATTGACCCTGGCACCGGCTGGTTTGACACGTGATCAAAACGTGACCAATCAAATCAACATAGCCGACAGTCACGTGTCAAACCAGCTCCTATTTAAGGTTGGTGCCTATTATTGTCATTGCGCATCGAGTACTGCGCATGCTGATGACGAAGTTTGAAAAACAAACACTTTCAAAGGCCGATCGTTTTTCAAAATGGCGGTCGCTCACACATTGACCCTGGCACCGGCTGGTTTGACACGTGATCAAAATCTCCATGATTTTTGGAGATTTTCATCACGTGACCAATCAAATCAATATGGCCGATAGTCACGTGTCAAACCAGCTCCTATTTAACAGACTAGCAAAACACAGCCAAGGCTTTTATTAGAATATAATATAATTAAGCCATTAAACCGACAGCAGAAAATTTGATGCTCAACAATTTCTTCTTCTTCGTTTACATATGCCCATTCATATAATAGGTTTTTCTAATTTTGGACAAAATGTTTCAGGAATTGTTTAAGCTTATAAGATATAATAAAATATGGTGTAAGCAAGATCTTTTCCGTCGTACGAGACGATAAACCGTGTAGCTATTAAGGGTATCCAACATCAAGAATATTTTTAAAATACGTCATTAGAATGAATATAATAAGTGGAATAACATAACGAGGAATAAACATGTTTTTTTAACTATTTGTCTTCTTTGTTCACCCGATTCAACTCATAAATATATGTAAAAATACTGATGCTATTTTAAGGTAGTTCGGGACCCTTGCTTGTGCGCATCCTGATCACGCATGTAAAATCAAACAAAGATACTCGTGCGATTAACAAAAATCACGTTAGAGCCAAAACATGGTCATTCTCAAACTTTTTTTAAAAAAATAATAGTAGCTAGTGCCCATTCCCGAGCGGCCAAAACATTGAAATGATTAAATTTTCCGTGCGTTTTTCCCTTTCAGTTCCAACAATAGCAAGGTGAACCCCAATTATTTCTGAACTTTTATATTTGGTATAAAACAAACTTTTAGAATAAAAGATACATGGTCAAGAGCAAAACTTTGTAATTTTCACTTTTTTATGGCAGTGAAGCTAACAAAAAAGTAATGAAGCTATTTATTTAAAACCCGTAAAATATGTCAATGTCTTTTCCAAGAAATAAATTCGTGAGAACTATAGCTAAGGCAGCATTTTGTGACGACTCTTATAGCAGATTTGTGAAAAACTTTCAAATTTGTTCGCAAGATTATTATTTTCATCAAATATGATGCTACTTCTTTTAGTTGAAATAGGGCAAAAACGGGCCTATAGACCCACCAACCATTTATCTATATCTTCTACCCATGAAATTAGAAATTAATGTACATATTTATGCATAATCGGAAATTTAATAGCAGTTAAAGAAGTTTCAGTTTCTGACTAATTGCAGGGCAGTATTTTTTTGACTTCTTTGCGGATATGCGAAAGCCTGAGAGCCATAACAATTGGATTTACAAGAGACTGGAGATGGAGAAACGTAAAACTAATAAAATGTCCAATGTAGGCAAAGTCATTTGTAACGGTAGCTTCTTTCATTAATTGTATGACAAGAACAGCGATTGCCGAGCAGTAGAATGCAAACGTAGAAAGGACTATAATTGTTGTATTAATGGTCCGTTTGTACTCTCTTAACATTTCTTTGATCCGTTCGCTTTCTTCCCTTTGCACAGCTTTAGATTGTGCTTGAATCTTTCTCCGTTGACGAAGAGATATGATGTAAACTTTAGCAGTACAATATACGATAATTA
This sequence comes from Diadumene lineata, assembly GCA_918843875.1. Classification (NCBI taxonomy): domain Eukaryota; kingdom Metazoa; phylum Cnidaria; class Anthozoa; order Actiniaria; family Diadumenidae; genus Diadumene; species Diadumene lineata. Next base: position 2,979,423 of record OU974072.1, on the reverse strand, counting down.
CAACATTGATTGTTATCACAATAGCTATGGGAATGTTTTGCATGGTGATAAAATACCAGGAACTGCACTACACACTAACACAAAAGACCAGCTCAGAACAGTAACCAAAACTGCTTTTTTGCTAGTGACTTTCTCCAAGTGATGTTGACCATGCTGTATTGCAAGGTATCTCTCAAACGTAGTGACCGTTAATGAAGAAAGCGATAACATAATACACGCCATTGAAGGGATTAAATAGATCGCGAAAATACAAGGTTGCGTACAATGTTGTAGAAGACAGAAGAGTTTCCAGCAAAATATAGGCACTACAATAAGTCCTGTCAACAAATCACTGCCCGCTAAGGAGGGGGACATTGGGGAGTATGGAACACCGCAACACCGCAAAAAACCGATGGTGAACACCGCAAAACCGCAAAAAAATTCAACAAAACACCGTCACCGCATTTTTTCATGAGTGACGTGCAAAAAAATCATTTTCGTTGGATTAAAATCGCAACTCCGAAAAAAGTTTTAATTTCACCGTACACCGCACGTAAATTAATTTAAATATCGCACATCGCGAGGTGTTTTGCATCACCGCAATACCGCATTTTTTCAGCCTAGTTCACCGTAACACCGCACTAAAATAAGGACAACACCGCAACACCCGCAAACCCCAATGTCCCCCTCGCTAAGATTACAAGAAAAACATTGTATGTCACTTGTCTTAGGCTTTCGTCCTTCAGAACTGAACAGATTATAAGTAGGTTGAGAACGACAATTGGTGGTATAGCAAAGCAGTTGATTATAGCGAAAGATTTCAATATGGGCTCTACAGAATGAGGCATACCAGTCAGATAAGAATAGTCCAGTGGGTGGTTTAATAAACAACCCGATGAAAGATTAGTCATGATTATTTGCAAATGCTGGAAATCATAAACTTTGTTCTATTATGAGTTCAGTTAAGTTCAGTTTATTGGCAAATGCTGGAAATCATAAACTTTCTCCTGTTATGAGTTCAGTTCAGTTCAGTTCAGTTTATTGGCAAATGCTGGAAATCATAAACTTTCTCCTGTTATGAGTTCAGTTCAGTTCAGTTTATTGGCAAATGCTGGAAATCATAAACTTTGTTCTGTTATTCAGTTCAGTTTATTGGCAAAAGAATATTCTTAAGTCTTCTAGATGGTTTTCTTCTTGTTCCCCTTCTTGGGATTTTAATCGTACAACGTTTCGAATGTTTTGTTCACATTTAGTAGGTTAGAAGTAAAAAAAAATCGACGAGTAACTTTCATGCGAGATTAATGATACGGCCAACAACACGCTTGCATGTTTAATCTATGTCTTTACTCTTTCTTCTTTGATGATATTAAAGTTGTCGTGAAAATGATGAGAGATAATCTGTAACGTCAACAGAACGATCATCGGCGATCTTGCAACAATCTTTCGTTATACACATGTAGTACGATTACACCTGAGCCCGTACTCGAGGGTTAACTGTAGACCAAAACCCGATGACATCCTTATGCAACGACGTTTTCTGAGTTAGTATGCCAGTCCAAAAGCTATAGTAAGAAGAAAAAGAACGATTCAACATGCAGCAGGTGTTAGTTTATTTGTATAGTTTTCTGGTTATAACCAATTAAGATAGGAACGTTTTTTTTTTTTTTTATTTTTATTTTTTTTTTTTATCACTGCTAATTTGAATTTTTTTTTTTTTTTTTTTTTTTTTTTTTTTTTTTTTTTTTTTTATTTCATATATCAGATTTAATGATACTATTACATGTACGTAATGCTACAAATAGAATTTCTAACTGTCAAAAAAAGAACTATTTACATGTATTTTCGACTATTGTCTATTCTACAACAATGAAGATTTAAAGTGTTCTATTTATATACAGCGCTTTGTTTATCTTACTCCATTTATTTAAATGACTGCTCATAAGATTTTTTTCTTGAGCTATTTGGAATTCTATTTTTTCATAGTACCTTAAAAGGTTTTGAAATAACGGTAGAGTAAGTGAACGTTTGCCTCTATTTATATATAGCATTAATTTGAAAAATAATAATATTGTGTTAATAGATAAGTCGTCCACACCTAATATAGCAACATCAATAGACAAAACTGGTATTTCCAGCTCATATTTCTTAAGCCAATCTTGCATTTCGAAGTATAAATTCTTGGCATGTATACATTCTACAAACAAATGTTCAATCGTTTCGAGATGGTGCAAACAATAGGAGCACGATGGTGAAACAACCTTATGAAAGCGATAAAGATCTCGATTGAGATAGAGAATATTGTTTACAATTTTATATTGGAAATATCTTAAATACGAGTCTATAGTTGTTCTATAGATCCTCACATAAACCTTTCTCCAGTCTATAGTCTGATTTATTTTCTTTGCCCAATTCATTTGTGCCGTGGGTGCTATACATAATTTGTTCACTAAGTGAGAGTATACATCTTTTTGTTTGATTTTCACACATTCTATTTTTTTGTCACGCAATATTAATGTCTTTGATATATTTCTCTGTTTATCACTTTTTTCATCTTTTAACTTAGTTTTCCACTCTTTTGGAATCGACTGAACTAATTGAAACCATTTAAACTTGTCGTCAGAATTTAAACCTTTTGACAGAGCGTGTTCCCAGGTAAAGCTCCCCCAATTGTCGCACAAATCGACCACGTAGTTGATACCTTTTTTAGCGAATTTTTCAACATAAAGAGACTTTTTTTCAATTTTGATATGTCTATTATTCCACAAATATTGTACATTTAAATTTTCCAGATCGTGAGCAATATCCTTACAAGTTATTTCCGCCCAGTTGGTTAAAATGTTGTTGTAGAACGGTGGGATATCTGATGGTATTCTACACAGGGGCCGCGGAGCGGCCCAAAAAGTGGGGGGGCTAACAACGCCGAAGGCGGTTGCAAACTAGGGAGGTCCGGGGGCATGCCCCCCGGAAAATTTTGCTATTTTGAGCTTCCTAAATGCGTTTTCCAGCGTTCTGAGGGGCATTTTAGCTTAGAAATCGACAGTCAGTTTTCAACAAAAGTGTTGCAAGAAATTACTTTACTGATCTTCAATTTCAACATAGTAATGTACATTATTAAAAAACAACTAAAATAACTATTTGTATTGAAAATCTCATTTATTCACTGGGGTGGTTGAATGTTCCAAAGTTTCTTTTGCGATAGGCATTCTTTTCAAAAAAATTGATCGCGACGGCTGTTGTATTCTTGAAGAAAAATTCGTTTAAGTGTCTGTGCATTGTGAAACTTCAAAGCTCGTGGTGTTCGACTCCAAAGGAAAGCCGGCACATAGAAACGAGGCGTTTTGTTGGTTAGAGGCTGCTGGCTATAAATTGTGTGGGCTCCGTTATGAAAGACGTCGTGAAAGGGTTTCATGATACATGTATACCTTCACTTTTTTCCCGAATTTTTTTTATGTGTCGATAAAATAAATTTATAAATAAAATTATTTTATTGACACAAAAGAAATTCGGGAAAAAAGTGGGGGGGCTGAAGCCCCCCCAGCCCCTCCCTCTCCGCGGCCCCTGCTACAGGTGTCGAAATTTACATAACAAATGTTTGAAATACCGCCGATACGTTTTATGTATTTGGACGGGATATATTTCCAAGTTTTCCTTTCAGAAGACAGCAGTCTTATAGCCCATTTGATTCTATTTGCCTTAATATGAGATCCAAAATGGGGCAATCTTAGACCTCCATCACAATAGTCGCCAATTAACGTTGTGCTTTTTATCTTTGGTTTACGACCATTCCAAATAAAGTCTTTCATAGCGTTTTCGACTAAAGTTATAAACTCTTCCTCGACGTGCAAATTATTACAGATATAATAAAGTTTGGGAAGAGCTAGAGATTTCAAAATTTGTATTTTCCCATACAATGTAAGATTCCTTGACCGCCATATTGATAGGGTGGTGGTGAAGTTTAATAAAACTCTCTCAAAATTATTTTTGATATGAAGTGATTTATTTAATGTGTGAAATATCCCTAAAATTCTAATGCCTCCATTCGTAAAATCTATTTTTTTCATATCTCGAATGTCCTCTACATTTGTAGTGCTACTCGCAATAACTCCAATTTCTGATTTCGTTAGATTTATTTTTAATGATGAAAACTCGAAAAAAAACTTCAATGTACTCAACACGTTGTCTAAAGATATTTTATTTTTAAGAAAAAACGTTGTGTCATCAGCAAAAAGAATTAGTTTTTTCTGTATACCTTCCAAGCTAAAACCAGTAATATCTGTGCAAGACCTCATCATTATGGCCATTATTTCAATTACTAAGATGAAAATATAAGGGGAAATAGGGTCACCCTGCTTTGTCCCTCGGCTAACTTGGAAAAAGTCAGTTACTTTACCGTTATTTATCACGCAACTTTGATTATTATTTAAAAGCGTTTTGATCCACGAGATAAAGTCATCACCAAAACCGAAACTTTTGAGAGTGGCAAAGATAAAGTTATGTTCTATACTGTCAAAGGCTTTTTCAAAGTCAGCGGCAAAAAATATTAACTCTTCATCGTTATACACATGTAGTACGATTACACCTGAGCCCGTACTCGAGGGTTAACTGTAGACCAAAACCCGATGACATCCTTATGCAACGACGTTTTCTGAGTTAGTATGCCAGTCCAAAAGCTATAGTAAGAAGAAAAAGAACGATTCAACATGCAGCAGGTGTTAGTTTATTTGTATAGTTTTCTGGTTATAACCAATTAAGATAGGAACGTTATTGAAGGTTTAATTTTCCCAGCAATTTCTCGAGCACATATCTATATATCTTATCGGGCAAAAGTAAACGAAATGAACTCCAACCAATTTCACATTTTTATTGATGACTGAAGTCGTAATACATCAAACACAATTGAAATGGTCGTTTTTGTAAACATGCACAATTGTGGCTGAAGATAGATTGTCGCAACGTAATCGCATGGATGTTCAATTCAATCCCTATCAATCGTACACAATTGAATACGAATCGTAATAAATCGTAATAAACAGTTTAAGTTTGATTGGTTAATTTGCCATTCAAATGTTAATTATGCTTAGTGGGGATAAGCGACCGGGGATGCTCGTCGGAATTTTTCAAAAATACCCCTAAAAGATACCGGACGTCTTTCAAAAGGGCGTGGCTTCACAAATGTTTCATGCCTCAAAGATACCAAAAACATGTGCTTCAGTGGCTTTCAACCCCTAAAAGATATCAAAGTGTGAGATTTTGGCAAATTTCATATTTTTAATCCCTAGAAGAGACCAACTCGCCAATTTTTACCCCTAAAAGATACGAGGAGCATTCCCGTTTACCCTCGAAGTATCCCCACGGATTATAAAGACTGTAAAGTATTTGAAACTGAAGCACAGTATATATGCATGTACTTAATGTTGACGATTCGTGAATCCATGCCCCCTAATATTGATCGTGATGTGTGAATTAATAAAAATTTCGGTGCGTCAAACGTTATGCAGACGATGTGAGGGGATGGACATGAAAATTTCGATGCGTCAAACGTTATGCAGACGATGTGAGGGGATGGACATGAAAATTTCGATGCGTCAAACGTTATGCAGACGATGGGATGGGATGGACATGAAAATTTCCTAGTTATTTTCATATTCTATTGACATATTCTATTGGTTTCTACAAATAAACTACTTTATATCTATGGTTATTTTAAAATCCTACTTATGCGTATATTAATATCATAATAACGTTGGATCTATCTAGGATTGTGAAACGAGTCGTCTCATCCAGGATGCTTTGCGGTACTGTAATCTATCATATGCTTAGAGCGGCCATTTACGAGGTGAAATACATATTTCGAGAAACGAAGACGGAAAGAATTCCGGACGCAGAATGTCGACAATTGCAGCTGAAATCAAATGAAATACATCTACACTAATACGCATGCAGTAAATTGTTAAAAAATTCATTAATAATTCATGACCATTTAGTCCAATCCGATGCTCCTCTCTGGTCATGAGGAAAGCACTCTTTTCTACATAAAATATAGTGCACGATGTAAATGCAGAACCTTTATGCAAATGAATGAAAATTAAACAACTACTTCTCAGTGTATCCCTATACATTACGGAGTAGGATATTGCGTAATCGCTCTTTATTTCCCCAATGCGCATGGTCGTCAATCCGAGCATGATCCTTTGCGGCCTTGGCTATAGAATACAAGCTTCCGAGTGGTAACTTCACACATATGGTCCACACAACAAAAGGAAGAACACCCTGTTTTTGTTACCCTCCCTCCTATCCTCAGTGGTGGTTGATATCACCAGTAGTCATTGCACTCTCATTACCTCAGCAGTCACTGATTTCGCCCATAACTCAATTTAGACTCTGAGTTGATGAGTATGCAGTGAGGATGTGTCAGTAACTGGTGACTAGTTTCTTAAGAAATCTACAATGTATGAATAATTTTTCCGCAATCGAGCACCTCGCTCAGGTTTACCGAGTAGAGCAACTCTCATTTAGCATCCGATGATATCTCGACAACTTTTTTTTTTTAATGAGTGTATATCCAATTATTATTATTGATTTTTACCCTGATGTGAACAGCTAGCGCCCTTCCTTAGATTAACCCAAGAGAGTATGAGATAAGAGAGCCTATCCCCCATATTGGGCTTTACACTCATCAGGGGATCTTTTCATTCTATTTTTAAACTGAAGTTATTTTGGGGACATAACGTGATTGCCCAGATTGCAGAAGGCGCGGTTGCATTGTCAAAACATCTCAAGACAAAAGTGCGGAGGTTGGTACCAAGTTTCTAAAAATAGCACAACCAGTAGAGCCCCCTGGTGGGGTCCGGGGATAAGCTCTCTTATCTCATACTCTCTTGATTAACTCAAAAAAAAAAAAAAAAAAAAAAAAAAAAAAAAAAAAACCGCACAACAATAGCACAATTTTTAAAATACTCCTTATTTATCAAAACACCCTTACACCTTAAATATCTCAATTTCCATAAATAAAAATTACCATATTAAAAGGACTCTTGTTAAGCCCAATTAAAACAGTGCAATTTGTAGACTGTAGAGGACTAGTCGTAACTTCTCAAACAAGTCGCATGCACTCTAAAACATCACAAAAAAGCACTATTTAGTGGTATTTGTGTTGCACACATTTTAGTGTTTGCTCTAGCACTATATAGAAATACTTAGTGTTCACAGTCTAATCAAATACTATAATAATATAAATATTGAAATAGTTTGTGCCTAAACAACACTGGTAGAAAATGATAATTCTCTCCATTCATTCATCCATGCACCTATTCACCCATTCATTCATTTATTCCCCCATATATTCATTTATCCTTTCATTCACTCACTCATTCACCTATTCATTCATTCATTCGTTCATCTATTCATTCATTCATTCATTCATCCACCCATCTATTCATTTATCCACCCATCCATCAATCAATCCATTCATTCATCCATCTATTCATTCATTTGTGTACAAATTTTGTCTAGGTAGCCTTGGTTGTGAATTTCACACCCTCAGTTAAACATTTTAAAAAATCGCAACAGCTGTGTATGGTTTCGTAGCATCAAAATGCAACTTGTGAGCATTTTCTCTCTTCTCTTTCTGGTCAGCTCTCTGTGAAAATAAATATTCACATTTAGTTAGTTTGGAGAGCCTGTTGTTCACATTCAGTTAGTTTGTGAAAGAATCAGAGAAAATGGTCAATTCGTCCAGGGATTATTCAAACAAGGGTTCATTTCTCAACACAGACAATGCGACAGTCAGTCAGCCATCAATTATTAACCAGTCAATTCAGCCAGTCAATAACTAAAGCATTCAGCCAGCCAGCCAGTCAATAACTAAGGCATTCAGCCAGCCAGTCAATAACTAAGGCATTCAGTCAGCCAGCCAGTCAATAACTAAGGCATTCAGCCAGCCAGTCAATAACTAAGGCATTCAGTCAGCCAGCCAGTCAAAAACTAAGGCATTCAGCCAGCCAGTCAATAACTAAAGCATTCAGCCAGCCAGCCAATTAATAACTACGGCATTCAGCCAGCCAGCCAGTCAATAACTACGGCATTCAGCCAGCCAGCCAGTCAATAACTAAGGCATTCAGCCAGCCAGCCAATTAATAACTACGGCATTCAGCCAGCCAGCCAGTCAATAACTAAGGCATTCAGCCAGCCAGCCAATTAATAACTACGGCATTCAGCCAGCCAGCCAGTCAATAACTACGGCATTCAGCCAGCCAGCCAGTCAATAACTAAGGCATTCAGCCAGCCAGCCAGTCAATAACTAAAGCATTCAGCCAGCCAGCCAGTCAATAACTAAGGCATTCAGCCAGCCAGTCAATAACTAAGGCATTCAGCCAGCCAGTCAATAACTAAAAGCATTCAGCCAGCCAGTCAATAACTAAGCCATTCAGCCAGCCAGCCAGTCAATAACTACGGCATTCAGCCAGCCAGCCAGTCAATAACTAAGGCATTCAGCCAGCCAGCCAGTCAATAACTAAAGCATTCAGTCAGTCAGCCAGTCAATAACCAAGGCATTCAGCCAGCCATCAA